>JAZHYW010044324.1:0-14219 GCA_037355805.1 Ixodes ricinus | reverse complement strand
TCGTCTTAGAGGTCGTCCTTGAGGTCGTCCAAGAGGTCTTCCAAGATGTCACCTTTGACATCGTTTTTGAGGTTGTCCTAGAGGTCCTTCCTGATATCGCCCTAGAAGTCGTTCTAGAATGCTTCTTTGACGTCGTCCTCGACGTCGTGCTAGGTCGTCCTAGGGGTCGTTCCAGACGTTGTCCTGTAGGACGTTGTCCCTGATGCCGTCCTGGAGGTCATCCTTGAGATCGCCCAAGAGATCCTCCTAGACGTCGTCAATGACGTCGTCTTTAACGTCATCCTCGACGTCGTCCTAGACCTCGTTCTTGAGGTCGTCCTAGAGGTCGTCTTAGGCGTCGCCTTTAACGTCGTAGTTGACGTTGCCCTCAAGAATGTCGCCTTAGCAAGCAGATAAACCCGTTCCACGCGTACACGGAGCGGCAGTATACTACACATTCACATTTGCTCCCAAGCTCGTTGGTACTTGGTCAATGCTGGTGGTGAAACAGGTTGAACATTAAACGATTACACAGTCCACAATTCAGTGTGAACTTTAAAATTAACGTTCATCGTTGAACGTTAAAAATTGAACGATTACACAGTCCAAGGTCTCCAATTACACAACTCATAAAATAAAGCGTTTACTAAAAAGTTGCGGCGTCGTATTCAAATTGAGCTGCGTATTGAGTCTCATGACGAATGCAACCGCAGTTCATAGACAATCCACAATAGCGGTTTCTGCCGACAATTTTCTTTGTATTTTGTTCGGAATAAAAAAGTAAGCTATAATGAAATTTTAATGGTCATAAGTTTATCCAAAACTCCAAAGAGCACAAAAAACTTTAGATCAAGCTCCACCTCTGAGCTGGTTTTGTTTTGACAAACAAAGTATTTCTGTCCATAGGTCTTTAAAAAAATTAATTAAAAACAGCCGTATTCGTATTCGTCTCTTCTGACTGTTACCAGATTCGCTTTTTTTCAGTAAAAGAATAACGGTTATTTGAAGCTCTCTTGTTCTATAAAAATTAAAAGAGGACATTTAAGACTGCTAACGTGGGAATACGAAAGCATTCGTGTAAGTAGCGTAATCCTACAAGCTGCGAGTCTCGCTGAGCCCGGCCGGGCGACCCCTGTGGAGGCTGCCCGTGCGGGCTGTGCAGAGCGGCCGCCGGACGCTCTTTTACCGCCGTGCAGGCCGTAGCGCCAGGGAGAGGGCTTCTCTCTGGGCTTGCGTTCCTTGCAACTATCCGTGTCGCGGCGTCGCAGCCATTTCGACTGCCATTTGGGTAAGGAATTCAGCGCCCGCACCACTCTCACCTTTAACTGCCGTGTGGGAGAAAAATTAGGAGCCGTTTCTTCGCGGTCACACGTCAGTGCCGGCTGCGCTCTAAAAAAACAAGTAAAGCTTTCGCATAAAAAAACGAAAACAAGTGGTATGTTTAGTTTGCGATAGGAGCTTTTGGGCTGTCTAAAATTTTGTTGAAATTAATTGTGCGAATTTCTCGCTTTGAACCGAATTCAAGTTTTGCAAGATTCTTTGCCGTAATTATGATTTTGTAGTTGCAATTTTCGTAACGTTTTTCACCGGCAGCTTCTGCGTTCGGCGCGAAGTCTTGGCTCGAATCGAGAATGAGTGATGCATCAGTATTTGGCGGGCTTAGAATTCAATCACCCTCTTCGTGACTAAGAATTGGCGACCGCCAGTGTTGCTTGGCGGGTTTTTTGTAAAGGGCCTATTTATGACATATAGACGCCGAACAACAGAAAGCCGGGCTGTTCCATTTAGAGGAGTAACAAGTTAATACGTATATTGTTGCCTTGACGGGGCAGCGGTCCAGTCAAGTTTCTTGTCGCAGGATTTTTCCTTTTGCTCCAGCATATTTTTTATTTAATTGGACATACATATTGTTATTAGAGTGTTTTTTCTTCAACTAAAATAATCAATATCGTCAATGCATTTTATGTTCTAGATGAAAAGGATTTCGAAATTCTCCCACTGGGCAATCATATTGCCAGGAATAAAACTACTACAGCATGTAGACTAACGCTTCAAACCCACTTTATATGGTTCGCTAAACTTTGCTTATCGCGCTCCGATTCACTACGGAGGTGCAACTAGGTGGTAAAAGCATGGAGTGAAAATATCACCAAATAAACTTAGCTTGCTAAAAAAAATAAAAAAATTAAAGACCTTTACAATTCTGTGTAATGCGAAATCAGAGCGAAGCTCTTGAGGAGGAGGAGGGGAAGGTTTGCCTCTCCTCCCCTCTGTACCCTTCCCTGTCCACCTCGCCCCCCATTTAGCGTGAAATTTAGCCGGAAATTTATCGAAAATTGTTTTGCTAAATTTAGCGGGTAATTTCGGGAAAATTTCCCGCTAAATTTAGCGGGTTACGTTTCCCCGCTAAATTTAGACGGAGATTTAGCGAAAGTTTTGCCGCCAAATTTAGCGGAAAATTTAGCGAACATTTTACTGCTAAATTTACCGGGGTAAGTTTCTTCGCAAAATTTATCGGGAAAAACTGTTACAGCGTGGCGAGAAAGTTACTACGTGCTGTATCACGGACCAATCGGCGCGTGCGTGCGATACCACGCCGCACTTGAATAAAGCCACGCTCTTGTCTGTTGGAATGCTGTCCTGACAAGTCGGTACATTCGCAACGAGGCTGTCAGAGAGCCGCGCAGGCACACGAAATGAACGGAGTACCTCGGAGACAACAGCGAGAGCCAGGCGAGCGGACAGCAAGCGACCGCATCGATGGAAGCAACGCCAACACTCGGGTCACAAATTGAAGACAGCAAGCGATAAGTACACAATCACCTACCGCTTCAAATGGCGCGGATAGGAGGGATTGACGACTGTGATGAGAAGGCGCAAAACTTCAAATCATATTTAGAGCGATTTCAGCATTTTGTAATCGCGAACGATGTCAAAGTTCAAAAGAAGCTAGCCGTGTTTCTAACCGAAATCGGAGCTCAAGCGTACGAAGTACTGAAGAATCTGGTTGAACCGGATGAGCCAGGAGATAAGTCGTTCGAGGAAGTGAAGTTGCTTCTCAAGAATCACTACAGTTCGCAAAGCTCGGTTATCGCAGAAAGATGCAAATTTAAGCGACAGGTGCAAGAGAAACAAGAGACCGTCGAAGTCTTTATTGCAGCCTCAAAGCACCCTGGGGCAAGTCGGATGAAAACGCTAGCCAGGAGATTTGTGCGGTGGCCTGGATTAGACCATGCAGTCGAAACCTACGTATGCGAGTGTCTCATTTGCCAAGCAGTCGAGAACACTGCCCTACCTGTATACCGCTGCGGCCATGGAGCTATCAGACGAAGTGTTGGCGGCGTGTACACGTCAATTTTGCTACAAAAGGGGGCCATGCCTTTCTAGTGCTGGTCGACGATTTTCGAAATGAATCAAAGTGTGGCCGATGTTTTTCACAATCACTACCAGAACAATCGATAAACTTCGAAGTGTTTTTGCGGGCTACGGGTTTCCGCAAGAGCTGGTTAGTGATATCGGCCCACAGTTAATTTTGGAAGTTTTCCGATCTTTTAAATGCTAACAAGATTAAGCATATGAAAACACCACCCTATCACGCTGCTTCTAACGGCGCCGCAGAGCGTCTTGTCCAGACAACGAACAAGGTGTTGCTGAAGCAGGTACTAGATGAAGAGCTCACGGGTGTGAAACATTTCTTGCTGGAGCGTTTAGAAAGTTACTTATGAGCTATCAAAACACGCCAAACAGTGTCACTGGTCGTGCTCCAGCCGAACTGTCTCTGAAACGCCAACCGCGAGTGAAACTTTCATTGCTTAAACCAAGTTTTGTTGAAGCCATGCGTGATCAGCAGAATTGGGTGAAAGAGCGAAGGGATATTTCGCGAGGTGCAGACCGAACTTTTGCCGTGGGTTACCTTGTGCTGGTAAAGACTGTGCGAGGTGAGGAAGTTTCTTGGGAAAAAGGTGTTGTTACCCAAGCTGTCAGTGATGTGACCTATTTAGTGAAAGTTGCACAGCACGTGAGGTTCACACACGCCGAGCACATCAGGCCTCGCTTCTCAAGTCAAGGGGCAAGACTTCCACTGGTGGCTCCTGCTCCGCCCACCGCCGAGCTGCAACCTCCTGTCCTACCAGTCGCTGCGCCCTCAGTGCCGGTGCCGACCGATCCAGCGACGGCACCAACCACTAGCTTTCCGGAACGGCCGATCCCATCGCCTGATGCTACAAGAAGGTCAGCACCTTCACCGGCGCCAACCTCGGATCAGCCAAGTGTGCGACGAAGTGCGCGTGCAATTCGTCCACCTTACAGATACCAAGCAGCGGACTTCCGAAACTGATGTGCGGGGGAAGGAATGTTATAGCGTGACGAGAAGGTTACTACGTGCTGTATCGTGGACCAATCTGCGCGTGCCGTGCGAAACCATTATCCTTATATGAGCACCGCACTTGAATAAAGCCACGCTCTTGTCTGTTGGACTGATGTCGCGACAAGTTAGTACATGCTGCACATGTAGGCTGATTGCTGTCCTGACGGTTGGCCTTCGCAGTCCCCAGACGAACTAAAGTCGTATCACGTACGTCGTGACGAGTTGTCTTTCGAGCAAGGGTGCGTTAACTGGGGCTCACGGGTGGTCGTACCGGAACAACTAAGTTCAAGTGTCTTAGAGTTACTGCATGAGGACCACCCCGGGGCAAGTCGGATGAAAGCGCTAGCCAGGAGTTTTGTATGGTGGCCTGGATTAGACCACGCAGTCGAAACCTACGTACGCAAGTGTCTCACTTGCCAAGCAGTCTAGAGCACTGCCCCACTTGTACCGCTGGGGCCATGGAGCTATTCGACAAAGTGTTGGCAGCATGTACACGTGGATTTTGCAACAAAAGGAGGCCATGCTTTTCTAGTGCCAGTGGACGCTTTTTCGTAATGGATCGAAGTGTGGCCGATGTCTTCCACTACCACTACCAGAACAATTGATAAACTTCGAAGTGTGTTCGCGGCCTACGGGTTTCCGTAAGAGCTGGTTAGTTATAACGGCCCACAGTTCATTTCGGAAGAGTTTTCCGATTTTTTAAATGATAACAAGATTAAGCGTGTGAAAACACCACTCTATCACGCGACTTCTAACGGCGCCACATGAGCGTCTTGTCCAGGCGGCGAAAAAGGTGTTGTTGAAGCAGCTACTAGATGAAGAGCTCACGGGAGTAAAACATTCCTTGCTGGAGCGCTTAGATAGTTACTTGATGAGCTCTCGAAACACGCTTGTATCATATAATGCTCCATTCTACTCCCACTTAAATGATAGGACTTTTGCTCGGGACACAATAATTGAAACGAATATGAGGAACCCCAGACTTGTTGAAAAAAACAACTAAGGACTGTAGACGAGGTCTCCTTTGGCATTCACACATCTAGTCGACTTAAGACAAAACGTCTTAAGTCGACTAGATGTTTGACTTTTACGGATACGGAGACGATACCTAAGCTAAATTCCAAAGCCGGTAACGCTTTCTCGCGGATAGCGTCGCATCCAAATAACACTTAAATATTTGTTTCCAAGATAAGCCATAGTAAGGCAGCGTGTCTGCTTACTGTAACGCCTGAACAATTTGTTTCACAATAATGTTAATTCCGTTAATCCCTTATATTTTATTTTGGGTTAAAAGCGACCAAAGTGTTTCGGTTAATTCATTAAAAAAATTATAAATATGGTGATAATGCGGACCATTGTCCGGTCAGGTATTGTAGTGCAATGAAGGTGTAGGGCCTTTTTCTACATCACGGCATTACATAGTTATATCTCCATGTACAGGATTCAGCACCACCGGCACTGTGGAAGAGGGCAGCAGATGAAAGCTCTAGTTGAAGATATCATATCTTGATAAACATCACCATAAAAGTTTCTTTTTATTAAAGAAAAAAATACTAGGAATATTTCTCTGCGGCGAAAAGCTTTACAGCTGTCTTTTCCGACTTATCTGGTACGAAATACAGCATTCTGCTGCAATGCAGTAAATGTTACTGCAACGATTGCTCTCTTCCACTTTGATGACCGAAGAAAAGCTCTGCGCGTACCCTCCTCCCCTTCACGGGAAGGCCACAGGATGTTCTCCTCGCGTTTATTGCCGCACGCAATTCGTCGCTGTCAGAGCAGGTGGCATATATCATAGAGGGCGAGTTTCTGAAGTGTACATCGTTTGTCGCAACACACCTTTCCGGGCGAGGCCAGCAATCGAACGAAGTCTCGGCTCGTTGAAACATCCGTTCGTACTAGTATCCTGCCTTTCGCAGTAAGAGCAGGCACAGCGGAAGCAGGCACTTGCATAAAAGGGGGGATTTGTGTGGTATCGGTAACGGAGCATTTCAGCCACTGTCAAGAAGTTCTTCATCATGTACGGCACGAACCTGATAAGTTTCGTCGCATTTCTGGCAATCGGTAAGCGTTCTTTTTTGAATATACTGGCACTATGTAGATCGAAGGTGTTGAGGTTACAAGGTCACTAACTATAGTTGGTGCAACAATGCAGTTGAAGGCACGCCTTCAGTGCGAGCTACATGACTTCCATGAACACTTCTGTGTCGTGTGACCTCGCGCGTCGGAAGCCAGAAGATGTAGACGTAGAGATGTAGACTCGACTTCAGTCTTATCTTGTGCCAGATTTTAGAATTGCTATGAAATATACTTCTGCTGAACGTGCTGTTGATCTCTGGTTTTGATCCGGAATCCTGGCCAAGCTCGCATGATGTTTTTGCTCAGTCTCGCTCGCACACAGTGACACTTTGCGAAAAGGAGAACCCTGAAGATAAGAAGTGTAACGTGGCTATTTCTTTTTCTACTAACCTTCCTTTTGTAGCTGGCGACGCAAGCGCCATTACTCCCATAAACGGCGATATGAAAGTTCGACTATGCATTTCTGAAATCCATGCTTTTAAATTAGATGAAAGGCATAATTAAGTCTATGGAAATATTCTATAATATCTAACTGACCGTCTTTCACGCGTTTGGCTTTCGATAATGTCGCTGTATCCTGTTCTTCGTGCAGTTAAAAATGTATTCTTGTTGTACCATTTGTCGTAAACAACTTGACTGATGTACATTTATAAAGGTAAGAATCAGAAAGCAGATAATTTGTTAAGAAAGTTTATTTCAAGTAGAATCCGCTAAGTTTTCAGTCAAAAGACCATAAAAAAGACATATCTTTCACTCTCTCACATCAATCGCTCTGCCACTGAAGCCTATGAAGTTTTTTTGCCTAATAGAAATATGCACGTGTACAATGTAGTTGCTAATCGAAAGGTAAACTTAGTGTGAAATTATATATTATATATATAAAATCTAAGCAGTGTTTTCTAATTGAATTCGAACGGCTTTATTTAAAACAAAAGCCGTAAAGATCATATACTGTTGTGGTTCTTGTGGGTAAGTTGTGCGGAAAGAGGGACTTATTTAGGCGGCTAATTGTCAAGAGAAGCTGAATAATTAAATTAAATTGGTTATTCATATGGTTATTCCATATGAATAACCAATTTAATTCAATTATTCAGCTTAAAATGGTTATTCATATATAAATTGGTTATTCATATATTCACATATATGGTTCCAGTTCAAAACTTGCTGAGCTTTATCGAAAACCACTAAATCAGTCAATTTTAGAAGGTTGCTTGAAGCCAAGGACTCAAACCGTAACCGTAACCGCAACGAAACCGTTATTTGAAATTTATAAAAACCGTAACCGTAACCGTAACCGTAAATTATTTACTGGTAACCGGTTTTAACCGATATTAACCGAAAAATAACAATATTAGTTTTTCTCAAGTATGACCTGGAGGAGGGATCTTGAAATGTCGTGGCCATTTGACAGAGTTACTGTCAGCGAGTGGTGCATCTGGTAATACATTTCCGTTCCATCTAACTTTAGGATTAAGAATACTTAGTTGGAATCAGTGGTCAAGCTTATAATAAAAAAGTTATCTATTTCTAAATCTGCCACACTCCTACATCGCTACATGTATTCAGTACGTGTCGCCTTCAGGGTATTAACTAATAAGTTAGAATTCTCAGATGTCCATCCAACTCGGTTCTATCAAAACCACCGATGTTCCTGACATGCAGTAGCCAGTATGAAGAAACGAGGTAAATTGACCATCACTCAGAGTTGGCGGAAAAGGAAATATGGTGTTCATTTAGTCTGAAACGTGTCGCGAATGATGATTTTAAAACAACACAGGAAGAAAAAAAAAATGTCAGAGGTTTGACATTGGTTTTTTTTGTATGATATATATATATATATATAATATGCACGCCCTGAGAGCCGCGGAAGGGACGAGGAAACATTCGAAGGGTTTCAGAGCTGTTATTTTTCCTTCTCGGGCCGAGACCCTTTTTCGAATCGAGTGGCAGCCGCCGGCACTGCACGCATCTCAGCATGGCAAGATAAAAAGCCAAGGAGAAGGATGCCTCGTCGTCGAACGCGCCAACGCGCTTGGCCGCCGATTACGGAGCCGCCCTCGTCCAACAGGCCGGGGATGCCATTTCTGCCTCCTTCGTCTCAACCTTGGGAGCTGCCCTGCTTCCAATTGTCGATGCCCTGGCCGGTCTCGCCCCACACGGCCAGCAGGCTTAGCAGTCCCTGAACTCTGAACGCGAGCTATTCAAACGTCAGCACGGTGAGTTCGAACATCCACAGACGCGCCAAGAGATCGCTTCCAGCATCGCCGGAAGCCTCCCCTGCTTCCGCCGGTGGTATGGCTTCTACGGGAATCATTTCTACCAGAGCCACTAACGCGATCCGACTACCTCCGGTGGAGCCACCACCGTCCATTCCCGGAACGAGGGTCCGTCAGGCCTACGACATTCTGCGCGACCTCGGCCAGAACACCAGAAGTTTGCCCACGAGAGATGTCCACGAGATCCGGCATCTCCACCCGTATCAATTCTACTGGGATGCCATGCTCCCCGAACACCAGCACCTCATTTTCGATTGACTGGAACTCTTCCTTGTCGTCGTGAGAGGGAACTGGAGGACGGCTATCCTATCCCAGACGTCCAGGCTCGAGTCCGAGGTTTTCAGAGAGCTCGCAGACCAGCTACCCAACCAGCCTCGACGCGGACGCCGCACGTCTCGTGCTCTCGCGAACACCAGCTACCGCCCAGGCACCAAGTTCAAGAGGCCCCCTAATCCTAAGTAAGTCCGGCAGCTACACTGGGTCTTCGAGACCCACCAGTGCCGTCATCGACGGCACGGTCGTCTCCTCGACGCTCTTGGACGTTTTCCCGGTCGAGGACGTTCTCGCCCATGCATTTTGGGAGGCTGGCGTCTCGGGCGACCTTGCCCGTGCTTGATCTGTGGACCGAAGAAAACGACCGATTGGACTCGACGGCCACCGCCACAGAGCGAATCCTGGAGTGGCTCAGCAGGACCGACAGTGTCATCAAGCCCCACGCCGATGACAACTCCTTCGACACCTACGATGGCGAGGAGGAAAACCACACCAATACAAAGGAACACACTACAGACAAACAAAGCGACGTCGAAGACTCCGAGTCGGACCTGGGTAGCACTGCCTACAAGTCGAAAGCGACGGGACCTCCGCCGCCAGTCCACCCGACCCAGCAGGCACTTCAAGTCGACTGGGCAGTGTTTAGTGCGGCATGTATTTTTCACGGGACGCCCGACCTCGGCGCACTTTCCATTCATTGCACGAAGGCTTCTTGCGTCACGGCCCACCCCCTTATCCCTGACCAGGTCCCCACGTTCGATGCCGCCGTACTAACATGTTGGCGGCATCATCGAACGCTCCTCACGTGGTCCGTACCTCAACTCTACCTTCCTCGTATCCAAGTCAGCCACCGAATCCCGCTTTGTTTTAGACTGCGCCGCACTTACTCCTTACCTCCAGGCACCTCAGTTCCGCCTCGCTGCGCTACCCCAGGCCATCAAAGTGGACCCCTCCCGCCTCAAGCGTATATGGTGAAGCTCGACCTTGCCGAGTCCTTTTACCATATCACGCTTCATCCTTCCTCCCGTAACCTGACCACATTTGGAGTAGGCCGCCGTTACTGCCGTTTTTGCCGTATGCCCTTCGTGATACGCCCGGCGCCGTTTTACATGCAGCTCTTGGCAACAGCCATTGCCAGGGAAATGCGCGCGGGTGGACTCTGGGCTTGGTCTCACATAGACAACTTCTTGTGCGCCCATCCCGACCCAGACAAGTTGGCGTCTACGGTGCGCTTCCTCGTGGAGGACTTGCTGCGGTCGGGATTTCGCTTAAACCTAAGCGACACGAGCAGAGCCCACGCGACGCATGAGTTTTCTTGGGTTCAGGCTCGACACAGCCGATGACATCATTTCGTACACGCCAGAACGGCACCGAGCCATTCCTCGTGTCCTTCGCTCGCTGGACAGCCCGCTTCCCCTCAAGGCGCTCCAGGGGGCGGCGGGCTACTTGGCATTTTACTTTTCTCTCTATGGCTCTGGGTTTTGTTCTTCTTCGTCCCCTGTTTGACAAAGTGTCAAACCAAATTCCTCTTTCACTCAACTGGCTTCTCTTTCTTCTGCGTGTTTGGCCGACTTTGCCGCGCTGCAAACCGCTCCCCCTTCCTCCCGCTACCCAACAGCGCATGGGCAGATGCCTCCGGAGTCGGTTACGGCGTAGATGTTGAGGACTGTGCGCAAGCAATCACCGCCCCTCTGCCGAGGCCAATATGCCTCCGGGAAGGACTCGCCGTGTTCTGGTGCGCGTGTATTGCCGAGAAAGGGACTCTTCTGCACACGGAAAACAGAGCTTTGGCTCTCGCGCTGCGCCGCAGCCATGGACGAGCTTTGCCTTGGGCTATTGCCAGTGCCATTTTTCTTTATTTATTTACTTATTGACATTTATTGAAAAACTTCGGGCAACCCTTCGGACGTTTCCTCGATCCTTCCGCCGCCCTCATGCACGAGAAGGAAAAGGTGTTTCGCGCCAAGGGCGCGAGGATTCGATGGGCCGCCGGCTCGCCATCGCGTGTCAAGCGCGCAACGGCAGGTCGGCAGGGCTGATGAACGACGGTACCCATTTTATTGACATATTTTTATTAAGAAAAGAAGAGAGACGGCACTGGCAATAGCCCAAGGCAAAGATCGTCCATGGCCGCGGTGCAGCGCTAGAGCCAAAGCTGTGTTGTCCGTGTGTAGAAGAGTCCCTTTCTCGCCAATGCACGCGCACCAGAAGACGGCGAGTTCTTTCCAGAGGTATACACCTCTCCAAAAAACGCTCCTAGGCCGCCGCCATGTTGCTGGTGCTGATGCGGCTGGTGCGACTTGCACGCCGGCTATCAGCTGGACATTTTCTGCCACTCTCTTGGACTGTGAAGACCCGCTCAACGCGATTCTCCACCTATATTTTTGCGTTTTGCATTCGACGTTTTCTGGCCCCTCTTTAAACTTTCCACTGCTGCGTACCCTTTCTGTATTATCTTCCACTGTGAGAAATAGGGCTAGTAAGTGCCTGCCATTCAAGCGTTTCTGCTCGACTTTCACGGGAAACGAAAGAGGGGAAGGACGTTGAACGGCCCACGACGCAATTTTGCGAACAATGACAACTGTTCTCCCTCCCAACCAGAAATAGCCAGAAATAGTTGTTCCGGTTGGAGTCAGTCGCGCCCGTTCCTTTGCCTTGGTGCTGGTGTGAAAAAAGGAAGCTCTCTCTAAAACGTGCTTCAAAACGAAATCATGTTGGATTCCGTCCGATCGTCAAGATATGACTGTCGTCGACTGTGACTGTGTTATTTGAGATCTTTCTCAAATAAATTATTTTCAGATAACGCTGGATCGTGTGGTACGTACAATATATTGTTCGAATGTTAAAACTTTCTAAATTGTATGTCCGTGTCCTGTCCACTGGTAAACACGTTATTTGTGAGCGTGAAAAATGCGTGCCTTTCGGCTATCTTTTGTGGTAAATTATTTTCGAGAGCTAAGCGCTTCGTCGTTTGGCACGCGGCTAATCGAGCGGCGCCGTCAAAACTTGCAAAAAAGAAAAACGACAACATTCCAGTCGCATTCGTTCTGTCGCGCGCGTACCCAACAAACATAGTTCACAGTTTTTTTTTAATGCGAAAGCATTAACTGTCTCATGGAGCGAGCTGACGTCATCAGTTTGAAGCGCGAAAACGGCACCTAGTTTCCTTCGGTTTCATTGGCTGGCGCGCGTCGACGGGGCTCCCATTGGCCGCTGCGCTCGTCAGTTTCCACGACCGCTCACCCCATGGCGCTGCATGTCCATGAGCGCGCCATTAACACGGAGCGTTCAAGGTCACCGTGCCCAGGGGAGCACGCGCGCTGACCAGCGACGAAAAGTACGCAGCAGACGAAAAAGGGAGCGGACGAGCGGCTTGCGTGCTTTCGAATTCACAACTCATAAGAAATGCTTAAATGTACCTCGATTTCTTTTCTTTTTTGCTTTCTCGTTTTTTTAAAATGTGGTGCAATGCTTTCACGATGTCCTCGGGAAAATACATACACCATGAAACACAAAATACAGCGGGGAAAGACGAGCATTTAGCCGCCAGCAGTGTTTGAAACTGCGCCTATCGAAATCACAGTCCACGCGGTTAGGGTTAGCAGGGACGCCGGTGAGAGTCTAGCCTCAAACCCAGTGACTGGGCTCGAAAACGGCTTGTTGCCCCTGGGGTCGAGTGTTTCTTGGAAAGGTGTATATTGGCCTCGGCAGAGGGGCTATGATTGCCTGTGCACAGTCCCCTACAAGTACTCCAAAACCGACTCCGGAGGCATCTGCTCATGCGCTGTTGGGTGCGGGGGAAGGTGGAGCGGTGGGCAGTGCGGAAAAGTAGACCGAACACGCAGAAGAAAGGGAAGTCAATTGGGTGAAAGAGGAATTTGGTCTGAAACTCTGTTAAACAGGGGACGAAGAAGAAAAAACCCAGAACCATAAAGAAGAAATGTAAAATGCCAAGTAGCCCGTGGCCCTCATAATAAATATAATATAATATAATAGGATATGATATAATATAACATAATATAAGCACACCCGACCAGACATTGGGAGGCCCAGAGTTCAAATCTTGGCTAAGCCGTTTATTTTGGCTTTCGGCGGTTTCGTAAAACATTGATTAATTCGATGAAGTGCTGTTCATTCATCTGCATATTGTTGGAGAAAAAATATATAAGATAGGTCCGCACTTTATTTTCATTTTTTTGCGTCCGCACCTTTTTCATTTTTTCTTACATATAAATGCAGCATTTTTGTAGCGTCACAGAACCGGCCAGCGAGAGACGTGCGCTTCGATAACCATAGGGAATTGCTTGAAAATAGCAAACATGACGTAGGTTTAACATGACACAACACCGAAGACTATGGAAAGAAACGAACAACACATCACACATTTTTACAGCTTTCTGTGTTGTTACTGTGTTGTTCGTTCCTCTCCTTAGTCTTCCTTGCTTCCTTGTTTTGGGCTATTGCATTTACATTATGTTTGACTTTCACCAATTAGCCCAGCTCTCAATTTTATTACTTTATTCCACTTAGCAGTATTTTACTAGAGGATGGCTATAGTTCTGCTGCTTCCTTCAGTGTGTGCGAAGACTCGTCTGCATGTATTAGGTTAAAGTAAACTGTGGAGTCGTGAGACGTCATGTTTGAAACAGCCGGTTTATAACATCCGTAGGATTCAATGGCTCGAGTCCAGGAGCACAACACGCGCACCCGATTGCGTGCCTGAGTAGTCCTCTTCTTCTTCACTCTAGCGGGCCGCTACAAAACTATAGCGACGAGAAGGTGCGCAATGGTTCTTCCAGCACCCTGTGGGAACTTTCTTAGGGTTGTTTGCAAACGCTGCCGAACAACAAAGTAGGGATGTTTACTTTCATTTTTATTATATAGAATGCGATGATCCCCGACTAGCGGAAGTAATAAACATGTATGCTCGGGTATCAAACAATATAATGTGAGTAGATGTAGTGAACACGCGTTCGAACTAGAAACGTGTGTAACTTTTGACCAATTAGTATGAAGACGTTTCTAAGTTCCTTGAATTTCACGTTGTTGGATATCTGGGACTACGGTAAACCTTTTATTATAAAACGGCTGTATAGCATTTCAGTTAAACAAATTTTGGAAAAACCGAAATAAACCGGTTTTTAGGAACGCGTAACCGGTAACCGAAACCGTAAAAATTAAAACCGTAAAAAACCGAAACGAAACCGTTATCAACACGAAGCAGTAACCGTAACCGTAACCGAAAC
>JAZHYW010044323.1:0-33541 GCA_037355805.1 Ixodes ricinus | reverse complement strand
CAAAACAGACAACATTAACCACCACCTACTCACCTATCAAGCACCACACTAGCCGAGTTGAAACGTTTAAACAACCACTTTCATATCGGCTCGCAGAAAACAAATCAAGAGATGTTTACGAGCCACTGACGATGGTGGCTCTGTCACGATGCTATATGTTCACTAAACTGGAAATGTCAAAGAAATGCCGACATAGCCTCTCTCGTTGTTGTTTTTTTTCTCTTTTTTTTTCTTCTTGATGCTGTGATCCAGGATCTGCAACTTTACCTAAATCGAGTCGCACACTCGCCCCTATTGCGGCGGTTTGACAAATGCCTACCCCCCCCCCCCCCGAGCAGGTGGCCGGCTGGGAATAAAAAATTCTCTCTAATGCCTGTCATTCAGACACCCCCCCCCGTCCTGCCCACATAAAAACTTTTTGCAGAACAGAGGGATTTTGAAAAACTAACAAGACGAAACACAAGTCACGAACGGTTTTCGGTGCGCTGTACCAGCAGCACTGAGCTTACCGGACGGCCATCCACCCACCTTAGAACACGCTTGGATAAATTTACGAGGTACCTAAAAAACCACCACAAAAACTTCCTGCCTACGTGAAAAAAAAAATAAAAATAAGTTTTAGAAATTGCTGAGTCCGCATGGGCTTCGACCGTGGCTATACGGCGATCAAGTGTTCCAAAATGCGTCTTGGGCGCGCGTGATGATGAGGAACAGTCAAACGCGTGATGTCGTGGTTGGACGATGTCGGGGTCCAACAAAAGGACAGTGGCCGCGTTTGGGAAAAAGGGGGGGGGGGGGAACGAAACAAACACACCAGGCACTCAAGGAGCAGAACTAACTACACATGCCGCCTAATGCGTGCGAATTAAGAATTAATAGATGGTAGATTTAGAGAAATTCGTGAACTCAGTTAAAAAATTGCCGCGCCGCATGAAACGGATTTTACTAAGAGTAGATAGTCGACAATGTACGCAAATCCAAAAACGCTAAATACTATTTTTTTATTTTTTCTCAGATGTTACGAATTGACGAGACGGCACGAACGGACTGCGGCGATAGCCTAGACAAAGTGTCTAGTTTATATATCATGGTTTATAACAAGTAAGACGGAAAAAAAAGTGAGAATCGAAAGAACGCGAGCAAACAATAAAAACAATATGCTAATATTTATAAAGCAATTAGAGGTATTCAAATTGAGGAAATCAAAGATATGGAAACGGGCATTTTTAGGGGGAAATGCGCCTCGCAGTCGAATTGTAGGAATGTTTTATGTAAAATAAATGCTAATTTCGAAGCGCATTTTTTTTCTCGTGGGAATTCAGTAGTATATAAAAACCGAATTGGCACAGCATGTGTGCAAATTGCATTCCGTGCTTTCTTTCCCAATTTTATTATTCCTATACAAACCCCGAAAAAAAAAAAAGCCGACGAAATTTTTGTACAATTTGTCTCGAAAAAGAAACGAACCAGATTTTTCTAATGACAAAAAAAAACAGTTGGCCGCCGACAACGCTATTACGTAAACTTTATAAAAGCCGTACAAACGACATTTTATTCACTATGCATGGTTATTGATCACGGGCGAGACTCTCGCTCACTATTTCGGAAAAAAAGACAAAATATAACAAAACGTTTTTCCGGCTTTCTGCCTCCCCGCTCCTCTGTATATACAGAAGAGCGCGGAGGTTGCCTCCACTACAATATAATATTGTAGTGGAGGCACAACCTCGCGACTTGTTCTTTGACGTGTCTCCCGCACACCGTGGCTCTCTGCTAAACTATAGTTGGGGACAGGTCAAGAACGAAGTGGAAGCTCCTCCACCCTTTCCACTCAGCGGAGCGAACGGTGGAGAGGAGTCGACTCCTCCTCTCCACCGTTCCGGCTCTACTCAAGTGGGAAAGAGGTGGGAGGAGCTCTCGTTCTTGACCTGTCACCGACTATAGACGTTTGCCGCTATGCGGAAATGGAAGCGGCGCGATGCTGTCGAAGATGGTATAGTGTATTGTATTTTTATTTGCTTTCTGTATAGCACAGTGGTTTCGAGTCTATATGGGCGAGAGAAGACGCGTATATATTGTGCGACACGGTTAGCTCCGAACACGACGTCCCCGCTTTCTGACACTTTTCTCAGACAGGCTATCGACGAATACAAGAGGTAACTGCTCAAAAAGTATATAATGTATAAAAGATCAGGTAAATCGAGCACCTTCTTGTTTTAAAGTGTGTACCATAGTGAATTTCAATGCGAAATTGAACAAAGCATGATAGCACTCAGGACTATTTATGCGAACTGAACGTGCACCACATAAGTGAGGAGATACTAAGACGCCAGATGCCTAGACGCAAGCAGAGTATACCACATACAAACACGAAAAAGACCACAACAAGCTAAGAGTAGGCTTAGGGTTTTCTCCAGATAAGTATGATTGTGACTGTATGCAGCATGACTCAGAAGCTTCATAATGCAGTTACGTGAAGTTCGCACCTCTTATAGACTTCTAAAATTGCAAAGAGAGGATATGAGCACGCGATTCTGCGCTGCGTTTGTACGATTCTTGACTTCTAAGTTCTAACTACCGGGCCGTCTTGCTGGAGTCAGCGTCTTAGCTTAGACTGAGTGAAAGAAAGCCTCTAAAGCCTGTGGCGCAGGAGGGCTTGAAACTCCACTTCACGTGCCATCCCGCTCGCACGCTAGCTTTGGCAATACTTTTTTTTTCACACAGCCTTAGCTAAGACGTTGATTCAAGCAAGCCAGCCATATGAGACGGCCCTGTACAATAACATATTGTGATCCAGTATTTTGAACTGGAATAAAAAAGGATATCAATTTTTTTAATGCTTCTTCATCCCATTTTTTTTTGTCAAGTTTTATTGTATTTCGTTAAGGATTCCATGACGACAGGACATGGCTCCGACAATTCACTATAGGTTTTCCTGTCTACCTTTCATTAACCCGGCAAATTCTGCGTTTTGTAGTTTTCTCGCAATTATAAACCCTAAAATGAAAACGAAATACGGCAGTGACGTGAGAGCACATTTGGTTCTCGCAGGGCGTGTTGGTTATAAAATGTCACCAAGAACAAATGCAGATATTCAAAATGGCGGACGCGGACCGCACCCTTCGAAAGTGGCACGCGCTGGCCTCCCGAGTTTAGCCGAAGGGTTGACCAGGAACACACGTTGAAGGATTGACGCGTTGGCCAGAGGAACGGAGAGCTTCATGCATTTTCGAAGAGTATTCGGCTCAGTTGGAAACCCCACGTACCCTCGCGGGCCTACTCTAATCCCTGCAAAGCAAATACGGCTACCAAAGGAACGCCGCTGGAAGTTCGTAGTCCCTGGGTCGAAGCTCAGGGATCGTATTGCGATGGAAGCTTGGCACGGCAGAGGTCTTAGGCCCCCGAAGCCGCTGGCGAACCTTGGGGATCAGATTTCTGTCCTCAATCGAGCAGGAGGAAGGAGTTAAGACGACTTAGCACGCAGGGTCGACTGCGTGTGTCAGTGTTTTTAGACGAGTGTGCGTACGGGGACGCCTATTGACGTTAGGGCACTGGGTGTACGCCATGCAGTCAAGATGAAGTACACTGCTCCAATACCAAACATGTAGCGCACTACTAAATACATTTGTGTATACAGCCGACGTGCTACGAGCTAATGGCATCAATGAAGCAGCGTCTAAAGCGTAGGACACTGGGCCTTCTCTGTTTGTGATTGGTTTGGTGATTGTAGAACACGTACAGAAACATGACGATGCGCTTTTGACGCACTATGATTGGTCCCATTAGCTGGTATACAGTCGGCTGCGTCTGGACTTGAGCTGAAACGATTTGTATCAGTATGTTATAGCCACTCGTTAGGAGCTCTAAGAACGCGAGGCGTGAAATGCGAGGCTTCTCAGGTCACGGGTATCTTATCGCTGCGCCGCCAATACAATGGCAAAGTTAAGCGCTAAGAACGCCTAAGACCGAAGCAAGACACGTGAATAAGATAAGCCACTCCCTGCATTCCTTATGTTGTCAGCGACCTAAAACAAATCGTACTATCTCGACCTGATTATCGCAATGGCCATAATATGCACCAGCTCGCTCGCTGTTTACAAACAAGCCCGCCTTTTGCCCAAAGGAAGCTGTGCGTACCGCGCATGCGCGGAAAGTGCCACCATCTTCTTGTAGCGTAAGAAACATGAATTGTTGCATACGTGATATAGCCATTAGCTGAGTAGAGGGGCTCACTGAGCGAGGGCTGACACGAAGCGTGCTCAACACTTCTGCAACCTGCATTCCATACAAGATCAATGTTATCGTATAGCAGACGGTGAGCGAGAGCTCGTCCTGGGCGTGCGCCGTGAAAAACGGACAGTACAAAAACGGACATGGACAGTACCAGTGTGATACTGCACGTCCCATGAGCGATGTTTTTCGATTTCGCTAAGCCTGCCAGATTTAACTGACAGTGAAACTCTAGAAGGAGGCGAACGTTGACGAGTCATGTGCTACGCGCACTACGTTACAAGCAATATAAACACTACAAAAAAAACTAGAACAATCGAGACAAGACATAACTAGTTCCACGAGCTTTCCTCGCCTTCAAACCGCTAACATAAGCCCTCAAATGGATGTAGCGCACCGAGCAAACCGCGTCGGCTGTGTAGCGATACGAGGTAGTTCCATCCATCCACGGCCCTCTAACGCTCTAATCTGGTGGGGGCCAAAGGGAGGAGAAATCTACCTTTCCGAGAGTCGGCCATCTCCAATCCAGAAGAGAACGGAAACAAAAACAGTGGAAGGACTATGGGATGTTTTCGGGGATTCTGCAGCTCCGGAGCGGATTTTCTCAAAGTCGGCTTTGAAGAGCGAGTTTACCCAATACCAAAAAGATTCAAGAAGCGGGAAAAAAAGTAGATAAATCAACAAAGAAAAAACCGGCAGAATAACGCCGGAAACCTCGTTGTTTCAAAGCCTCTTATTACAGGAGAGCTCGCTAGCGCTGCTTGAAATCGCCATATAATGGCCGTAAAAACAAAGAAAAAACAAAGTTAATAACACACACAAAGTGGGAATCAGTTCTAAGCGGATTGTCTTGAGAGGGTTCTTTCGAAATCGATCATTTCGCGACCCTCATCCTTCATTGCGAGGATTAGAATCAGATATCTCTTTTTTTTTCTTTCTTTCTTTATTATTTTCAGTAATATACTTCCCCCAAAATCGCCCTGTGTTGCAATAGACCATTTGCTGTCTTACCCAAGCATCAAGGAGAATGCAGGGATTGGTGTTCCACGCGCCACACGCGCACGCCTTCCCCGTATAAAATATTCCAAGTAAATATCCAAAATAAACCGTTGACGAACGCGCGTGCAAGAATACAATTTGTTTTGGGTTTTTGCTTTGGAAAATTTACTACCTGCTGAGGCCAGCACGTGCGGCGCGTGGAACACCAATCCCTGCATTCTCCTTGATGCTCGGTACCTACAGCAACAGGTCTATAGTTCATGGTTTCAATCACGCGAGCACCGATCACGTATGGTCTCCCAAAGAAGACGGTCTTGATGGTGCGCAACGTGCGTGTTGGAAGCGCTGTAGAACCTTGCCGTCAACACGCGCTCAGGAGCAGTGAGCTTAACTATGGCCGCGAGTGGATACCACCTGTAGGGACTATAGACCATTTGCAGTATTACCCAAGCATCAAGGAGAATGCAGGGATTGGTGTTCCACGCGCCACACGCGCGCCTTCCCCGTATAAAATATTCGAGGTAAATAAGCAAAATAAAGCGTTCACGAACGCGCGTGCAAGACTGAATTTGTTTTAGGATTTTGCTTTGGAAAATTTACTACTGCTGAGGCCAACACGTGCGGCGCGTGGAACACCAATCCCTGCATTCTCCTTGATGCTTGGGTAATATAGCAATAGGTCCTATTCAGCTGGTGGCCATAGCTGTTTGCGCGACTGCTGAGCGCGTGCTGATGGCGAGCTTCCACAGTTCTTTTACAACGTGCATTCCACACCATCGAGATTGCCGGTCTTAGCAGCCCATTAATGGAATCTCGTTCTGAGCATGCGCTTTAAAGGAGCGCCCTCAAACATGGCGTCCAGTGAATAGCCCCTATGCACGACTGCGAGGCATGGCGCCGCGACTGGTGCACGTGTGCAAGCAAGTGAAGCGTGAGCACATGCCAACGCTATGAACTCGCGCTTCAGCCTTCGCTGCGGTACAACATAAGGTGAAACAGAGTATAGAAGGGGGGGCGGGGGGGGGGGGTCAGCATCGGCGCGCGAAAGAAGGAGCAGCCCACTGGTCCCCATTGTAGTGAGGCTGGATCGCGGATAGGGAGCCCGTCGGTGGCACCACCGGCGGCCGTTATTGTCACCAGACAATACACGCAAGTCTATGGGAGAAACAAACAAAAGTAGGAATATTGAAGCTTGTACGGTGTGCTCAAAGGCGACTATTTTATTATGTGCAGCAATCATTATACGGGGTGTTTGGAGATCGAATCGGTATTTGTCAAGCGTTCGAACGCCGATTAAGAAAATCAAACGTGCCGGAGCACCCATGGCTGAGCTGGCAAGCTTGCTCTCGTAGTGGAGTAAACAAAGGAACTTGCCGTCAATAAGACCGCCCTCAGGAAGCCCGGAAGTTGATGAATGTCGAAAAAGTTCAATGTTAACAGCGGATTTCCGGGAGTGAGCGAATCCCGCGTAGACGACAAGCCTTCAAGCTTGTCGTCTGCTAAACCCAACTCATCGAAACCTCCACAGACTCCGTGGTAACTCTGGATGACTGTTGTCTCGTTGAGCTGCACTATAGTTTTCGTCCAGCGGAGTCACTGGCGACCGCAAAACATTAGTTTATAAGAACTGTGAGGGCTGTCAGTTTTAATGATTTTGCACAAGCTATTTGGCTGGCTTCCTGAACAGCAGCCAAAAAGTTTCAGTGCCGACAACAGCTAAGAAGCGGAGGAAATTACACTTTTTTTCGTTATCCTCGTAGAGTCCTATGCATTAGCTGGTGTCCAGTGATGGCTCCCGGCGGTGCCACTTAACCCTAGCAAGTCAAGCCTCGATCCGCCATCCAGCCTACCACAAAAGATATCATTGGAGCAGCCGGTCAGGATGAAGCGGTGGCGCTGCTGTTGACACTGAGATGCGTTGTCTGCTTGCGTCCGTTGCGATTCGGATGCTTTTTTGCTCCGCGAGTAAGTATCGTGTGCGTTGTGCGCTCCTTAAAAATCATTTGAAGGTTAGTTAAACTCTGTTGATTTTGGACATGTGGCTAACGTACCACAAGAATAAACCTGCCGATGCTTTGGTCGTCGTCGTCGTCGTCGTCGTCGGGAACGGCGAGAAGGAGGCTTTCTTTTTTTCTTTGTCGCAGAAATGTATCTCGTGGTGCATCCGGGAGCAAACCAGTGTGTTTTCCGTTTTGCCATCGCGTTAGTCTGGACGCACGGGGCTATTTTTCAGGGAAGAACACCACAAGCGGGAGCACTTCTAGCGAAGCGAACGAGCCTTCCCGGCGCGGCGTCTTCAATACTGCATCTAAGAGCCGGCGAGCGCGCCACCTGTCGTCGTTATGATATACTATGGCACCGCCGCACATGGAGCAAGCTGCGCAATGCTGACACCTCCCCTCCTAAAAAAAAAAAAAAAAAAATTGTCGTAAAGCCAAAGGCACAGGTGCGTGAGCCTAGCTCAGCAGAATGCTTCTTTTGTACGAGACCTCGTGGAAAGGAGGCACTTTCCAAAGCCGCACGCTCATGCCCATTACTTTGTCTGCACTGCAGAGGTTTGTGAGATGGAACATATGTATCGTTAAGACACGCACCGTATTTTTATCTTAATTTCATTTTCGTGACACTATTGCCTTTGGCCATTAACAAGGCGCTCACGTGTAAATGCTAGCAATTTCGAACTCTCTTGGTAACGACAAAGGTTTGAAGAATGATAGAACGTGTAACGCCCTATAGTTTTGAACATGAAGCCCACTGCGATGAAACCAGGGTTTAGCAGTATCGCGATACAAATGTATTGCGATGGTATTTCAGAAATACATTACGTATCTCTATTTCTGTATCGCGATACTTTTTTTGTTCACCAGTATCTGTATTCTTGTATCGGAATACACTTGGAATGTTTCTTTGCATCGCGATACAATGAAGATGAAATGTATTTCGTTACATTTGTTAAAAAATACTCCCCGTCCCCCTCCCCCCTCCCCCCCCCTAAAAAAAGAAATACAAGTCCGAACGCATTTTTTTTTTTACTTCTGAGGGCATTAGGGTTAAAGAGATGCTGGCTGCTGGGGCATTGTTACTATGCTGACCAAGGTTCCTTCCGATTCTCCAAAATAATTTTCCATCCGTCCTCTCGTTTCTTCTTAGAAGTGTTGCGTAGTCGGGGACTCGAACCAGCTGGCGTGCCAGGAGTAGAGTCAGAGCATCCGCTGCCGCAGGTCCTTAGGTAGGGACTTCTTGAGCCATTGTTTGCTGGCGTCCAATGCCCGCTCCTAACCGTCTCTCTCACGTTAGCGTACAAAATACACCCAGCCGGCAAAGCTGAGTCACAGTCCGTTGCAGCACGAGCCTGGCGGTGGTTGGCTTGAAATAGTATAGGATGACTCACGCAGTGAAGTTCAACACATATTCGAATGCGTCTCCGGCTGCGCCCGTAACATTGCACGGCTCAAGGGTAGGTCATCACCGACGTGAACGTGACCCGCTCTTCTGGTGATCCGAAACCCAGGAAGGAGGCCAGGTGTGGCCTTGTTGTGCCAACCCAGATTTCATACACCTGCGACTCGTATCGAGCGCGCCGTTTCTCGGAGAGCTCGCACCTTTCGGGTAATCTCAGGTCGCAATCCACGAGGTCTCTGTTAGGATGATGCTAGGGAAAACTTGAAGACTGCAGTTCATGCGTCGGTGGCGGAGGGTCGGCAGAAAGGGCTTCACAACAGGGATGCCACCCACCGTATCATTTTTCAACCGTAACAGAAGGTAAGACATCTGTTCCCAGGATGCTTCAGGTAATCCATCATTCTCGACAATTCCAAATTACACTACCTGCACGATCTTCAACGACTTAACCTACAACGAAAGTACGTATTGTCCTTTCAAACAGCAGCGTGGTAAAGTTTCATGTACAAGGCCACACCTACAGATAAAGAATACCAGTTCATTCCACCGTGACGTTATGTGATCAATGTTGACAGGGGCGCCCTTATTGGACAGCGGCGTGGTGGCGTTTTGATGAAATTCATGGCGACATAAAATTTATTTAGAGGTCGAACTCTGTTCGCATCCCTCGTCAGACAGACAGGATGTCAGGGAAGGGACCGCGGTCAATCCTTGATGGAACTTTTTTTTTTGGCCCACTGAATATTTTTTGTCGTCCGAAACCACTATCTTCAAGGCAAAGTGCCAAGCCTACGGGAAAGTAATTTCGGGATCAAAAACTTTTACTTCCAACTTCAAGCTTCATCCCAGTTGGCGTCTCAAACAAATTTCAAAAATATATTGCAGTATCAGAATGTTTCTATTTGTATTTCTGCCCTCCCTAAAATCTATTCCTGTATTTGTATTTCCAAAGACTTTTTGCCTCTATTTAAAATGTATTTAAAATGTATATACATTTTTACAGATATATTTTAGTATCCGTATTTTATCCACTATCTTAATGTATCCCAGTATTTGTATTTCCTAATACATTTTTGAGTATTTCTGCCCAACCCTGGATAAAACGCGAAAATATGACCTCTTTTACCACTACTTCGATCACAGCCAATGCTACGGACGCTATGCTAAAACCATGCGTGTCGCTCGGTCAAAGTGTTGGCTCGTCTGATGAGAGCTGCCTCCGAAGCGAAGCACTTGAGCTTCATATTCTTTGCTGATTTTTATGTTCTTATAGGAGACTAAAAGAAAAATCACGATTTTTGTTTAAAATTTATATTTTTTATATAAATCAGTTTTTTTACTTCAATTAAATTGTTTTTAGCACTACATGTATTTAAAACAAAACGTATCCTTTATCACTAGATGGATTTTTAAACATGGTATAATCAATCCGTTACATCATTGAAAGCAATGCGGACAAAATAATTATTGTACATTTAGTACTCTATTTTTATTGTTGTAAATCTTGCCATTATCTTAAGACGAACGCAAATTGTTTTTGTTTTTTTAGATAGTAAAACAACATTTACTTTTTAGCGTCTTTTTGTTTTTTTGTTTGCAATATTACATTACTTCTATTGTTTTTCTGTTTAGACTTTCGCGTTATGATTTGCCTGCAGTAAGATAGTAGGAAGCTAAAAAATAAAGTAAAACATAAAAAAAAAACCTCAACGCTTTGAATTGTTTAGATCACCGTTTTCGTCCATGTTCAGTCTGCCACAATCTTGATTGCTCGATTATTATTTCCTCTAAAAACAAATCAAACTCAAACAAAAAGTATAAAAAATAGTAAAAAAATATTTTTGAAATTACTATTTGTGCGGGATAAGGTTTCAGTTATAGGTAAGACTGGCGCGATTTAACTTGCTATTTAAATCATCTTACATTTTTTCTATTTCTGCTTTATAGTCACAGACAAATTAGAAAACGCTGTAATTTATTATGTCCACGCTTTTTCTTTCTTCTTTCTCATTCGGTCTTTGGAGCATCGGTAAATAAAATGCCGAGCAAAAAGCACAACGTTCATGAAGGCTCGTCAGAATATTAAGCCCTGGAGAAAATCAGCCATATGCGTCAAGTCCTTATCAATAACTCTTTTTGAGTTATTGATATCTCGTGATAAGCAAAAATAAAGAACCCAAGCACGCACTTGCTATCGCCAAACAGCCGTATCCTTCCGCACAACAAAGTCTGTCTGCTATGATCACCGTCACCGTGGCAACAAAGCGTCCGGTGGGAAGACCTGCACGCGAACGCACAGTCTGAAGCCAGCAACAGCCGGCACCATTTTCCGAATGCCGTCTGCTAAACGTCAACGCGACAGCGTTGCCTAGCTGGGAACCCGAAGCCAGCGTAACCGCGTTGCCATGCAGTTGTACGTATCGCACCACTGATTTCGTCGTCCTCCGCAAAAGCAAGCAGGAAGGTCAACGGGCAACGTGCGATGACGTCACGGGAAAACCACGTAGACGCGTTAGCCAGCAACAACGACTTGGTACCGATTTCCCCACCCGATCGTCCCGTCAGTCCCAAACCGAAAGCAAGTAAACACCCTCCAGGCGGCGCCACCAATCAGAGTCAAGTAGTGCTTCCATCCCAACATCCCGACCGAAGCCTCTGCGAGGCGCATGTTGGTCGCTTTAAAAAGCGAGCAAATTCCTCGTCATAAGCACGAGCACTGAAAATTGAACCGGCAAGGAACCCTTTTTACAGCGGAGCTGTTAAGGGCTAGTTTCCCCAGGATCGTGTCCCCCGCAAAGAAATGAAGACACCGAACTCTGGACACCTACAGCCATCTATGAGCGACTGCGGCAAGTCACGTATCTGGTTGCCGCTGTCGCTCATAGATGGCGGCAGCCTTCTCACTCTGGCTTGCCGACTTGCGACCGGCCATTACTTTCCATTGTACAGCTCCGCTGGTCAATTCCTTCTTCACCAGAATGGAAAGGCTAAAAGATTTTTTTTTTAGAAAGGTTTAGTAGTGTTAAATCTGTGTTCTCCTCAGTGTAGTTATGTACGGCACAGATAGTGTTGCTGCTACGATCACAAGACTGTTGAACGAACAATTTAGAGATTATAAAACACGCACCAAAACACAGAGCGCTTTCACGTCAAAAAAAAAAATCATAATCGCTATGGGCAGCGTGTCCGAAACGTTACACGACTAAAAACCTCCAACTTCTGGAACGAGCTTTTAATGAGCCGGACTCTTCAAAAGCGAGAGAATCGACGCCAGGTGGCAGCTGCGGGTCACTTAAGTTGACCGATTTTTTTTTTTTTTGCATGAGAGGATTTGATGCGGTATCTAAATGAAGAATCTAACGAAGGCTTAATGTGTTCCGACACAATCATAACTCGATCACTTTGAGACCAGAATATTTATGCGGATGAGCGGGTAAAGTGTAAGAACATCCCTAGGAGTCAAAGTATACCAAACTTAAAAGCCCTGTCTTTTCTTTTTCTTTTTTTTGTTTTGTTTCAGCGTATTGCGACTTTTTTAGTGTCTTCAAGAAACGCTTTAAAACGGTTTTATCAGCAGTGAGTTTTTTGTTGTTGTTGTTTTTTTCTTTCCTGCCGTTGATAGTTTGGGCTAAAAAAGGTGTGAGATAATGTGTTTTGTTTTGTTTTTCTCATAATGCGAATACACTTGTTTTTTGGTAACTGTTTTGTAAGGAATTAAATCCGCAAGGTTAGGTTATGCATTTGTATTAAAACACCATCCTTTGCTTTCGATACTTTGTACACCCGACGCTCTTCGCATGCATGTGCGCAATTTGCATCCCCATATGCGGTAACCATGTTCAATACATATTGAATTCATCATAGCACAAACTAAGCCTCTACTTTATAAATTGGGATACGCACTTAATCTACGACAAGGTGTGCTCAACTCATCAATAATCTAACATACGCAATACATGATAACAACATTAGGAAAAAATCGAAGCAAAATATATAGCTACGACCATCAACTATCGCGTGTAATAACGCCTAAATAAAGACGAAATACCTCCGCTTACAGTTCACATGATCAAACCATAAATATCTCGAGGAATGAATGTGAAAAAGAAACCGAAACGAACTGCTCCTTTGCCCATGCAGTCAAAATATTCAAAACGCAGTGTATTATATATACTATTTGAAGCTCCTTTATTAATTCTAAAGACAAAAAAAATGTCTAAAGTCAAAAAGAAAATTGAGCCCTAAGTGTTTTGTACTGATGGCATCCCCTGAAGATTAAAATTTCAAGAGATGGCTACCCCAAAATACCATTTTGCCCACAGCCACCGCAACGAAGTTCATGTGTTATATTGAAGCTTAACTCTTCAAAATCTCTCATCTGCACGATTACACTCGGGCCAGAAAATCCCTTGAATTCAAACATGTGCACTAATACCCTCCACAACGCGGCTCAGAACACATGAGGTAAAGATAATAAAACCGCAATATTACGCCTGTAAAAAAACTAGCATAGCCAGTTATTGGTTTACTCACAGATTATTTATCAATTCCTTTTTCTACGTAATATGAAGTCATGTACGAATTAATCTATGTATTTATTTACGAATCTACAAATGTGTTTTTCTAGTTACGTGCGCATCCATTAATTTATTAATTAACTAAATCAATCACTTCTTCAGATTCAATAGCCGCACCGGCGGTCTGCGGCGTGAGTGACGTCAACGGGCGAATTCTCATCTTTCAGAGACACCCCAGATCCCCGCAAGAAGCGCCGAGCAGAGAGCGTGCGCTTAAAAACTCGCGTGCATCCAGCCAATTTCTCGGCCGTCCATTAGGGAAATCGTCGTGCGTCAAGAGCGCCACGCGAGCCGGCCATCTTGGGAAACCCAGCGAGCTTCGTCGTTCACAAAGACCCGACTGGACTGGGCCCGGCCGATTCCACCAGAAAGACAAGGCCCAAGCATGACGTCATGATAAGTGGATCACCGACCCGTCTGTGGTATTGACTTGATGCAGTTTCCGCACTTTCTTTGGTTTCATTTGTTTTTAACTTAGTATTCGCGTGTCTATGTGTGTGTGTGTGTGTGTGTGTGTGTGTGTTGTGTGTGTTCTTTTTATCGGTAAATGGGCAAGCGATACGTGACTTCCTCCCTTCCTTCCGGTCCTCGCGCCCCGCTGGCCTCTGGCGACCAACTTCCGGCTTCCGGCGTCCGGCCTTCCGTTTTCTTGTGTCGACCAGCTTCCGAAGCCGCGGTGTACAAATCGGTGGCAGACGTCGAAAAATTAGCTCATTTTTTTGGCAAATATTGAGCCGCCCTCGCTTAGAATGAGTCACGTGGAGTGGCCGCACGCTACAGTGTGACGTAACGTCACACAGTAGACAGTTTTAGTGGACCGTACGCTACAGTTTTGCGTAAGCAAGAAAATTTGCTGGTCGTGAGTGCGCATGCGCAGAACGCAATAGAAGGGCTAGCATATTGCGTACGAACGCAACGCCGGGGATTTAGCGTTGCGGGCTTGCGGGCTTTACGGGAAGCTCTCGAGAGATCTCGGGCCCAACGAGAGCGCTGCAGTTTCAAGATGGCGGTTACCTCTGACTGGCGGAGCAAGAAAGCATAGAAACAGCGAAAAATAAACGAAGGGCAAGAGCGAGAAGTGAATGAACACAACGCTGACTGGCAACTAAAGTTTATTCCTACGAGGAACAGAAGGAAAAACATAAAAGATGCAATATAGATCAAACATAATCCACTCCTTTGAGGCACTCCCCTACACTTAAACAAATCTGCCGAAGTGTAGGGGAGTGCCTCAAAGGGGTGGATTATGTTTTATCCATCTCGCATCTTTTATGTTTTCCTTTCTGTTCTTCGCAGGAATGAACTTAAGTTGCCAGTCAGCGTTGTGTTCGTTCACTTCTCGTTCTTGTCCTTCGTTTATTTCGAGCTGTTTCCAAGTTTTCATATTGCCCCAACTAGCCCAACTTCACGCCTTCAGGCGCAGCAAGGGCAACGTGGTGTTTTCCAAGTTCTGTGTTACGTGAAATTGTGTGGTGTTCAGCTTGGCAATTCTTTCCGGGACCTACCGCGGTCGAATCAGATCGCCGTGCAGCTGAAGAAGGGCACAATGAAAATGTTCACCGCTCGCAATGTGCGTCAACGCTGCGATCTGCCCAACGCTAAGCCTATTCGCACAGTTCATCGCCGACGGGCGAACGACTTTTCAAGAAATCGCCGAAGTTCTCGCTATGCACTGGACATCAGTAGGTCATGGATTGCATTCCGCGATAGCAATGATCAAAGATGCCGTTTCCACGGGACGATTGACGGAGGCTTCGTGATCGAATTTGTCGACGCGTTCGTACTCGTATCCTCTGTACCTCGCAGAAAAGCGCGCTTGACGAGGCAGCTGCGGCTTGGTTTAACTTGAAATAAAATGACCGGACACGTATTCATTTTCAATATTTATTTTCAGGAATAAGGTGGCGCTATAAGCACGCGGAATTCAGGATGAATTCTACGGCTCTGCCAAATTTAACCAGATCGTGCGAGGTGTTCACTCGGAAACGTAATGCACAACTAAATTCGGTCCAAGCAGGTCGTTTTTAGCGTACGCTATACTATTGCGTATTGCATACGTAAGAGCCAGCAACGCTAAACTAAAACTGTCTACTGTTACGCTACGTGGCGCCAGAGACGCAACCGTGTTACGCCGCGGTGTCGAAACGTGACGTCAGGCAACGTGGTCCGTGTTATGCGAGCTCACGTTGTGGCGTCGAACGTCATCCCTTGACGTCACGCAATTACAGTCCGCTAAATTTGGCGGGTAATACCTCCCCTCCAAATGTAGCATTTCGGTGACACGTTTACGTAACACAAAGCTTGGCGGGAAGTCAATCGGCTAAATTTTGGCGGGTCTGTGACATTGTTTTTCTTGTTGTTGTTTTGTAGGGATCCCTGGTAAGATTACGCTTATTTTATGAAAGCCAACCCTATTACATATTTTGTGTTGGAGACGCAGAAAGACCATCTTCTTGACCAGAGAGGGCATTGACGTGAAAGGTGTGCGCGTGGTCGTGCGCTGGTCCCCATTGAGCGACGAGGAAAATTATCCTCGCGCACTTTCCACTTCTTCCAAACTGCCTCAAAACTTTCTCCCCAAGTCGTACGTACCGATTTCGGTAGGTAGTTTAACTCGTTTAATTGCCGTTTGTAAAAAGAAGTTCGTACAAAGAACGGATTTCGTACCTGAAATACAAAACGACAACCCATGAAGCAGCTGTAAAAATTCAGACCTCGTCGAAAACGGTCTATAGCACACACCATGTTCTCTAATAAAACGGATTCTCCCTCCTTCCCCGACTCCATTTTTAGAGAGCGTGTTTTAGCGAGTGTTTGCAGCTCCTCGATCAGGATCACGTAGTTTATGAGCCGTGTTTGCAACACGAGCTTCGAGGAGTTGCCGAAAACTTTGATCGTCTGCAAACGTCGCCACCTTTTTGCCTTCTTTCCTCCTCTCCACGCGAAAACGCAACGCATGCGCAGTTTGCGATCAATATTCGTACGAAACTTCCGCCAATATTTTGAAAACGCTCCGCCTGGTGTGAGATGGACCCTCTCTCAAATCTAGGCTTTCTACTTCACTTCCAAGATTGCAGCGCCATCTGCTTTCAGTCTCCGCCACTACTCGTATAAACGCGCTTCGGTGTTTCTGTTGAACTCTTATTCGAGGGGATCCGGGACATCCCGCGAGATACTGCACTTCAAGCTTCATCCGTCACTCCTCAAAACTTTCAGTCCAAGAGATTTGTCTCTTGCGTCTCGGCTCGCCCGAGCCGAAATGAATATTGATACTTATACTAATACTCGTAAACGTGTTTGAGAACAGGCGACTCTGGGGTAGATAGCTGGGATCGCCTAAGAGTTGAATTTGTCTTTCTGGCAAACTGAATGTCGGTGTTTTGTCTGCGCTAGTTGTACTTGGCGGGCACAACGCACCGCGGACCGACTGGAAACGTGAAACACCGTGTTGTTTTAAGCGATGATTTGTGTTCCCGCTTCCGGAAGCCGGAAGCCGGAGGTCACCCACAAAGCGGCCGTTCTGACAACGACCGACGGGTGCCGGCCTCGTTCAGGAAGCCCGTAAATCTCGCTGACAAAGCCGTAGAAAGAACTCACCAGAGATTCTGTATGTACCAAGCTAGGAGAGGGAGAAAAAGGGGAGTTAAGCGGCGCCTTCTTTGTTGCTCGCACGGAAGTACTCGTTCCTAAAAAAAGACGGCGACACATTTTTTTTTTTTTAAATAGGAAAGATGAGGAAAGAAGAGAAAGCAACATTTGATAGAAAGAGAGACAACAAAAGACATAGATGAGAGCTAAAGAAAAAAAAGGAGAGAAAGAAAGCCGAGAAACCAATAAAAAGTATGCGGTTGCAACCTTACCAAGAAACAAACTTTTACGTAAAGCGTTACTTGTGCCTAGTTTCTTTTCTTTTTACATGACGAAGTAACGGCCCAGTTATTTTTTATAATAAAGAATTATTAACGTATTGTTGTTAATTATCGATGAAATACCGAGTAAAGGCATATATGTCCCTCTTGAAGAGCGTGCGTAACACAGGTACCCAACCCAGTTCTCAACCTAGCTCGCGCCTGTGATATGCGCGACGAAAAAAATTACACCATCTTCCCGAGGGGAACCATGGGGTGATGCGGAGCATCGTGTTGGTTCCGAGGAAAGAGTCAGTTGCGTGCTGACGTCGAGAGATGGCGCCACCGACTGCCCTAGCGTTACCCCCTACGCGAGCTTTCGTCGCGGCTCGCGGCAGAGAAACTTGGAACGCTTAAAACGCTCGCCGCTCGCCGTTTATTTTTTTCACACTTGAAGGAGAGTAGACTAGAGGAGGAGAGTTGCGCGTGCGCGCGCGGTGTGAGTACAATCGAACGCACGCGCAGTGCACGCAGCTGGTAGAAGAGAGAGCGGAGAGAGTAACGCGCAGCTGTTGGAGAGAGGGAAGGAGAAGAGTTGCGCGTGCGTAGTGTGGGTGCGGACTACGACGCCGTGGGACATAGGCCCGAGCAAGAGATGCTCCGCATCTAAAACACCAGATTGACCATGAGGAGATGTGCACAAGTTATGTCATAGTATGGCCACAGTTTTTCCCAGAATGAACGAGTTAAAAAATGAGCAGTTATTAACGACGCTAAATAATGTAATCGGCTACTGCTTCATAAAAACGACACACTCCTAGTAAAGAGAAAATGACGCGTTACCTTCAAGCTGATGTATCGCGTTATTTTACAACTTTCAAAAAGGGGAAAATAGAAAGTTCAAGAGAGGGGAAGAAATAAAGAGATAGGGGAAGGAATAAAAATAACTAACATTACAAAATCACAGGACAAAGATACAGCGTAAAACAAAGTAACCAATTATACGCATTTCATCAATCGATCGCTAACTGAAAGAAAGATAGCAGTATACGGCTAAAAGTCTTGATTTCTTTTTAACACACACATCTATGTTTGTTTTGTTTCCAAGACTTATCTGAAAGTGGTGCCACTTTGAAGTAAGTTTATTTTTGGATGTTTATACTGCAGGGATCGAGGTGTTGCGAAGAGCGGCATTCGTGCTGTTGTGTAATGATCCCTATCAAAGTACAATGGAATTGAAGATCATTATTTCCGAGTAATGGTAACGGAGCTTTCTTACCTCTGTAGTTTGATGCTAGCAACGCAACTTTTTTCTGCGACGCCCATTCTCGAATATTCTTGAACCATGTTCCTGTCGTCCGCCTGTTTTGCCAGACCAACAACGCACTTCTGCTAAACACAACATGTGTCTTGCACAAAGAAAAAAAAGAGTGATACCGAATTAATAAAAAAAAACTCAACATAGTTCGAGCTCTTTTTTACTTATAGCTGGTTTTCTCAACGACGCCATTGTTTGTTTTATATATAATATTTTAATATCGGTACACTTTACTTAGACACTCTCTTTCACATCACAAGCCTCCTGGAAAAAGGAATGTTCCCAAGAATACCACTGAGTTAATCCAGCGACTAAAAAATAGTGAATCGAGACCACACGCTCTGAGCAACTTCAACATTCTTGCAAGGGTACCACGCTGATACCTTGCTCTCATGTGTAACATGGGATTTATTATATATTGGTGTGTGTAACTCTGTCAATATCGAAGTAGTGTTACTGTTTGTATAAGTGTTGTACCCTGAGTATATCTGCCAAATTTCGTCTTCGCTTTCCTTGTTTTTATTTTTTCTTGGTTTAGTTTTCTTTCACTAGTTAGTCCTCTAACGTCGTTCTAGCATTATCTGAGTAGTCGCCTTTACGAAAACGCCTTCGCAAACCTTTTTCCACTTTACAGAAGTGTCGGTCTGAATCCCTTCTTTCCACAATTCACTCTTCAACCGACCCCATTTATTTTTTCTTCCCTCTCCTGTCCCTATCATTTTTATTCATCCCCATCAATCTTCCTCGAGTCTTTAGGTTCCTTCAGCCAAATTTCCGCGTTTCTCAAGTTTTCTTCTTATTTTTCTTTTTTTATATTTCCCGCTGCGAAAATGGTGCCTCAATAGTTCTTTCTGTAGTCTAATTGCTTCTCTTACCTCCCTTTTTGTTTTACCTATTCCCACTTCTACGAAGACACAAAGCTGCCCTTGCGAACCCGGGGGCTTCCAGACTGTTTGACTTCCGGATTTGCCACTCATACCAAACGGCTCCCCATGTCTCGCATTCTCTACGCCGTCCTCATTTCAATGATGCCCTTTTTCCTAATCCGTATAACCCTCCGTCTACTCTTCAAATCTATCCGTAAATATGCCGAAAAAGGGCGAAATAAAACGTACTGGTAACTACATAAAAATATGAGCGGGGAGTTAAGAAAAGTACATTTCTTCGAAGAGTCAATTTATTCTATTCAATTCGCTGAAACGCACGCATGAGATACAGACGCTTTAAACATGCGCCAGAGTGAGACGCCATTGCCGACCTTCTTCTGTCTTACCGAGATGCTAAGCCATTAAAGCGGGCGTTAACGAGCCTCCACAGAGGCCAACGCTGGGAGAAGGACACAGTAGCACTTAAAGGAGCTGTGCAACGATTTTAACGTTGAAAGAATTTGCATCTTCTACTTTTGACATTGTTTATCTTGTCACAAAGGACAGAAAACACATCTCCTTCCTTCGAAATGTTGCGATTCCGCCGCGTAATCGCGAGGCAAAAATTAGAATATTTCCCGACCTGCAGCCGCGAGCGGCGGCCATGAGAACCACGCGGCATGACGTCAATGGGGGACTTGTAAAAAGATAGGAAGTTGTGCAAATACCTGCTCGATAAAAGGTAATTTTTCTATAAATCTTGTCGTTCTAACATAAATATAAATGCGTCAAAAACCTGGTATCATCGACAAAACTTTTATTATACGGAGTTTTAGTGGCGCCATCTATCCGAGGTCAACAAAACCGTCAGCTCTATCTGCTACCGCGAACAGCCGCCAGAAGCCGGAGGGGATGGGGGCAGAGCCGGACGGAGATGGCCGGACCCGGACGAGACTTTCCTCCTTTCGCCATGTTGATCGCGCTGCGCAAGCACGTGGTCACGTGGTCGCGAGCGGGTGAGTTCTCGCTGCTCACTGATGGCTCTAGAGAGAGAGCTTCACCGGAACCCCGCGCGTCCCCATTCACGTCACAGCGCACGTGACTCGGAAGATGGTGAAGGAGTTGAGAGGTGCCGAAAACCTCAGTCTTTGTCAATTTTTAAAATAGAAACTAGGACATGCAGGCAAAATCGGTCTTTTGTTCTTTACTTCAGAAAGGTCGGGACACCAACTCCCGCATTATTTAAGCAGAGCACTGAAATCGTTGCACAGCTCATTTAAAGTGGCAATAACCTGTTCTGCCGTGGCAATAATGAAGTTTAGCGCACGGAATAAGAGGAAACTAAAACTGAAGGGCGGTTATTCGACAGTGCCCATGCACAGCTGCCTCAAAGCGTCTATTAATTCATTGCGTTTGCTCGTGCGCCGTGCCATTGCAAATAGTCCACGCAACACAAATGAAAGACGTTGACAATGGACCTTTTCCGAGAAGCGTTCTGCGCACGCGCGAGCGCTCCGATGCCAAGCGGCGGAAATTGGCACCAAAAATCGAGGAAATTCGGAAGGAGGCTGTAGATCAGCGAGTAGCAAACGTAATTGCAGCATACATATAATTGTGTTACGCAAAAAAAGAAAGCGGACGGAAAGAATAACACGACGTTTAAGTGGACGCCACGGATGCCCCACTTGGACGGCGCGTTAGGCACGCCCCGCTGCTCGAGAGAACGAAGAAACTGGTAGCGTAGCTCCCATTATCGATTGGTAACGCAGCTAGGTCCCTTCCTCGATTTTTAGTTCGTGCAGCCACCGCCTGGTGCCGTCGGTATGTGAAAAAGGTCCATTCTCTGTAATGCCGAATTGGAGCGCAGCTCTTGAGGAGGAGGAGGGAGAGGTTACGGAGGAAGAGTATGCCGCTCCGTACCCTCCCCTCCTTCCCTCCTGTTCCCCTCCAATTTAGCGGGGAAGTTTTCCCGCTAAATATAGTGGGGAATTTTTCCCATAAATTTAACGGAATAATTTCCCCGCTATATTTAAACAGTTACACCCGCTTGCATTATTCCCATAATGCAACACGCGCGATCACGCCGACGGCGACGGTGACGCCGCTCAAGCCGGAAACGGGCGCATAAGAGCTGCGCTCTAAAACAAAACACCGTGGCGTTGCGTTCACATCGCTACTATTTCTTAAAGACGCGGGGTCACGGTGGAGGTACAGCCACGAAACAGGCCAACTCTTTTCCTGCAAGCTATGCCTCTCAGCCTCCGAAAAGAATTCTGGACTCGCCCACAATACTGCTCATTTTATAATCCCTAGCAGGACGAGAACGGGAAGAAGACGTTCCAGTTCTTTTGCCTCCAGCGCGAGCCTCGTACCCTCGATAAAAGTTCAGCGTCCCGCGAGCTTCGAGCCGGCATGCGCAGTCAAAGCACGGCGGAAGGCAAAGAGCGAGTGCTCGAGGTCGAGCATCCGAAAAAGACGACCGCACGGTTCTCAAAGTGTCGCTGACCATAGTTACGTTTCAAATTGCCCCTTTGAAGTCATACAACGGGACGCCAAGATTTAAACACTGTTATAGCATATGAACTCAAACTCAGCTACGCGATCATCAGCATAAAAATAGTATAGGAGGACGCTTAGCTCCGCCATCAAGAGTGGAACGCGATAGCTAAACATATAAACTCCAGCCATAGCCACCTCTGTACTGACAAAGCCTGGCAGATCGCCACGAGAAGCGGCCGCCGAAATCGAAAAGGTAGAGCGGCAGAGAGCGGATGGAGAGGAGAGCCACGTGACGGGCGCCCCGCTGCGGCGAGACGCCGAAACACACTTCTCGCCGAGCGATGGAATGTCCGCTCGAGCTCATCGCGTTCCTGGCGCTGTCGCTTCTTTTCTCGTCAGGTTTGAAAACCATGTTTCGGGTCCTCGCCGCTGCAAAAGCTGCGCGCTGACGTCCAGGTTCCCCGAGAAATTCTCTGTGCTACCAGATCCCCGCGCTCCAAATCTGCGACCGGGCACTCTGTGGCTTCGTTGTCGAACTGCCAGGCTTTGTCAGTATAGAGGAGGCTATGCTCCAGCTCGTTCTCAAGCCGTGCAAGCGTGTCTGCGTGGCCTAGTCAGTAGCGTGGTCTGGCTCGCTACTGTAGAGTCGTGGGTTTGTATCCCGCCTAAAATTCTTCGATTTTTTCTTTAAATCAAATGAATTACTTTATAAAGTGAAATCCGTTCAGACATGCGGCGAACTTTAATTCTCATTACTTGTTATGTTTTAATCACGTTCAATCCACGCGTGACGTCACGTTTCACGTGAGCGTTGTGGGTCGTTTGAAATTCCCGAGCGAGGTGATGTTGCTGTGACGTCACGACTTTGTTGACCAATCTGAATTTTCCCGTCCCGCAACGCCGGATTTCCTGCGACACAACCTCTTCAACGCTGTCGCGTTAAAAAAAATGATTGTTTTAAGATGTTTTTAGCAGCCCGCTGCTACGCTGCTTTAAAGTGTCGCACACAGGCTGCCAGATTGTAGAGAATCTTGAGACCCAAAACAGTAGCTATACTTCGTTTCAGCTTGGGTCCAGAGGCAGCCGATGCTACAAGCGCGAGCATGTGACCCTGAACAGTGCTTGCACTGCACGAGCGCGCGTGCTTGGGAGGGACGCTGAAAGCCCGCGGAGCTCGCGCTTGTAGCATCGGCTGCGTCTGGACCCAAGCTGAAACAAGTATAGTACACAGACGAAAACGTCGGTTTTGAATGGGTATACCCTTTCAACAAAACGCATACGTTGGAGAGCGTTGCCAAGTTGGCCGAGACAATCCACAGGCTCATCTCCCGAAACTGGAAACGCTCAGCCGTGTAGATCAACCGCAATATATACGCGCTGTCGTGCCGGGGGCAATCTAGTCTTCCCACCGTTACGTCGCAGTTCCGGGTTTGCCTCTGTCGCATCTAATTTGGCTACACTCTACAAGATAGTCCAGTCGGGATTCTCAAAATATGCTCTCAGAGATGTTGCTCCACCGCCATTAACGTGCGACCAAAAAAAAAAACTCGAAAAAATGAAAGACGTTAACAATTTTCTGTAATGCCAAATTAGAGCGCAGCTCTTGAGGAGGAGGAGGGGAGGGGAGGGTATGCACGTGTGACGTCTCGAGGGTGACGTCACTCGCGAAACTCGTGATGTCACTCGTGACGTGACGTGTGATATCATTATGAGAAACGTCCAATAATGCAACGCGCGGTAACGCCAACGGCGACGCCGCTCAACTCGGAAACAGGCACCTGAAGGCTCGCTCACACATTCGCAACCGAGTAGAATAGAGAGAAACAAGACCGGTTTTAATCCTCTTGGGACGTCTTAGGACCGGATGCGCTGCAGCGGAGCTGGTCCTAAGAGATCGCAAGAGGCTTAAAACCGGTCTGGTCCCTCTCCGCCCTACTCGGTTGCAAATGTGTGAACGGCGCTTTACTCGATTATATGTGTGTAAACGGCGCTTAAGAGCTGCGCTCTAAAACAGCAACGACCCCTGCTGCCGCGTGCACCAAAGCACTAGTACCTCGGCGCAACGCTCACAAAAAACGGCGTTGAAAGCTGCAGATCTGACGTACACAGCACACTTCAGCCAACACGACTCGTAGTCACCGACTGCTTAGAAAGAGCAGAGTCTGGCTTACTACGCTTACGCTCCTTGCTTCGCGATTGGATCTTCAGTGCTCTTATTGACTAATGCATCGATCTCATTGGTTGCCAAGTGGTAATGAGATGTTCGGGGCTCGCCAAGACTTGCGTCTATCAAGATGGAAGTCACTTTGCGGAGCGCAAGTTCGTCTGCTTTTTCCGCAGGGGTTCCGCAAGAACGTCAAAACGCGAAGCTCTGATTGGCTCCTATCGGAAGTACAGTGGCTGGACATTGAGGCAGGTGGCATCGAGGTCTAGCCACTAACCTTCCAATCGGAGCCAATCAGAACTCGGCGGTCTGACGTCACCACATGAAGCAGACGAACTCGCGCTCCGCAAAGGCAGCGGTGTCCGGCCAATAGTGTTAGCGTATAGCATACAAGAAGATCTTGTATCTAGGTGGTGCTGGTTCCGCGAAGCGCGGAGACCACGAGATTTGAGCAGATAACGAAACGAGCCAAGATATAGCACGCTGTAAGTTGTGCACTATCGTCGGAAACTCTTACACCTTGGAGCAGTCTGAGTTGAGACTCGTGGCGTCCTAAAATGAGTTAATTAAATGAACGCTTGTGAGGATAGGGTAACCATGTATGCAATTTTTCTTCAGCAGACTAACAAGGAAGAAGATATAATCGTAGAAAACCGCAGCATTGTATTATAAGTTATGATCTGCTTCAAGCTCTAAATATATACTTTACAAGCAAACGCCTGCGGTTCATTCATGCATCAAAGCACCCTGTTTTAGACGAGTGCTCAGATGTCATCCATCGAAAAACACTTAGGTTCAAATTGGGAGCAATTGCCGCGATTCTTATCTGATTAAGAGGAGAATCTTGATATCCTTAAACGATTTACCTCTGTTTATAAACTTGCAATATTTAAGCATATTCGATGCTACACCGAGTCGCATTTCGCCGTTATACGCAATAGGTCTAGCCTGTCACGGCCAGCCATAAAAATTAATATGGTAGACAAGCCCTTTGTTTGAATAATAACGGCTAGAATAAAAAAAATGGAATCACGCTTCAACAAAAATATATATATATGGAACGTTTTACGCCATCCGCCCATTATGCCTCGCCATAAATATATATGGCGGACGAGAAACACGTTTAACCAATCCTCGGGGAATAACGCATTTCTATAAATAAAATAAAGTGAACATGCCATACTTTCAGTCAATCATGGCTCGCCATGGAAGATGGAGGGTGCGACCGTTGGGGCTAACACATTTGGCAGGCCTTGAAAAATTCGAATTCCAAGGTACATACCTGAAATCGGAGACGCGAACGTAGTTTCGTTAGAAGTTTCGTGTATATCGTTTAGAGCTTAATTTTGAACTGGGACAATATTAAAAATAAAGCAAAATCAGAGGCCGTGAATTTCCTTTGTTCTCTACCAGCCTGTTTGTCGTCTTCACACTGGTAAAATGAATTTGCTCCCGGGTGGCTTGCTGAACGCCAAAAAAGCTACGAAACCAATAGCAGGGACTGGCAGCAAGCAAGATAATCACGATAATTAGTACTTTTACTTAAAGATATGAACAATTACCACCTGGGAGAAAGCTCACAAACCAGTGTGCAGATGACGAACATCCATTATGGGGAATAGGAAACGCACGGCTGCCGCTAGTGCTTTATTTTTAATACTTTACCACCTCTAACTTGAGCTGTGAAAAAAGAACACAAAACTTCTTGCAAACCTAAGTTCGCGTGCCCAATTTCAGATATGTACGTTTGGAATTCAAATTTTGCAAAGCGTGCCATATGTGTTGAGTCCTTACGGCCCTTACCCTGTATATGGTGCAAGAATCATACTCTCAGCCAATCACGGTGGCTCATTAAGGAAAACAAATGACTCCTGAATTTGTTGTATATGTGGTACACAAGGACGTACAGATGATTTAAGTTGTCGCACGCAACGTCCCTCTCTTAGATCAAAAGTCAGTTATAACTCATATACTCCTCAGATGTCAGCTTGTGACAAAGACCAATGTAAATAATTCCAACTATTGGTTTCGAACCACCAAAGACCATCGGGTACGCTTTGGCGAAGAACTGGAAATTAATTTAGATTACCTCGGGATTATTTGGCGTGCATCCTTAACAACACGACGTCGTTTTATGGTTTTGTTAAATTGCGAGGTGACACTGGGTGTATAAAGCAGGTGAGTAGAACTTGAAGAAAAAAAAGGTGTTCATGTAGCTAAAAAACAAAGCAAACTGGAAACAAAAATAAACTGTGGACTCCTACACTGGCGTGAAAACATTGAGAAACAACACAGGTTTAAATAATTCAAAGAATGTAATAAACATATTGAAAAAAGTAGATGGCCGCACAGGGGCGAAAAGGCAGCATCGCAGTTTCCCAAACATGGTGCATAAGAAAGGAGCGAGGTGGTTCGAACAAAATATGAGTAGACAAAACAAATCCAATAACGGGTCGAACGAGGCAAGGGAACAGACACTGATTGTGATGGAATAGCTCCGCGGAGTAGTGTACCATGTAGAACAACCCCAGACCCTGCATAGCTGACCCTCCCACGGGTCATTGTAACCCTAGTTTGTTTTTGTTCAATGTTTTATTTGGGCAGACGATTTTCAGTGCAATTTTTTTTTAGCACGGGCTTTTAACTCGAAGCTGCTACACTCCGTTTCAACGCACATTCAAATGTGCCTACACTAAGGCGGAACAGAGACACAAAATGTTCCCAAACAAACATACACAGTACATTCCACACACATAAAAATAAGCACGCTAAACAACGAATATGCAGAAAAGTAAAAAAAGAAAAAAGAGAGAGAACGAAAGCTGCTGAATAATGGAGCACGAAACGTAGAACGGAAACACGGTGAAACGAATTAGGCCAATTTCAAACCGGAAGTCTCCAATAAAAGTCGACAACAATGATTCTACATTCTCATTCGTAGGCAGTATACGATTGGAACGGTGAAAAGAAATGCGAGCTTGAAATTCGTGGCGCCGTCACGCCTCATCAAGCAAACCAATCGCCACAAACAAAAAAAGATGGAGCTTCTAAAGTACGAGTTGAGAAGAATAAACTTTTTTTATCACTCCAAGCACCCAACCAGGAATAATACTTTTGAAACTATCACCTTATAACAAACAAAAGTATCTATCCACACACCTCCTCCCATACAAACTCGGAGTGAGCTCCAATTGGAGCGAAGAAAAAACAAACTGCCTTAACACGCAAAGAATGAGTAGTAAGCCGAATAGCGCGACGTTGTGTCGAGTTTTTCAATCGTCCACGAAATGTAGATCAACATAGTTTTTGGCAAAATATTTTTCTTTCGTTCGGTCGCTCCGGCATTGAGCTCAGTTGGAGATTGAAAGAAAGTTTTGGTTGTCACGAAGAGAGAGAGAGAGCTTCCCCTTGTCGCTGATGTAGAAACTTTACAACAACGCCAATTTTCGCCTCGCGCGCAATTTTGTTTTCTTCTACACTTCCTGTCTTGTCTGCTCGTTCACTCGGTTTGTTGTTCGCTAGCTGCATCGTATATGTAAGTATTTACTATTCCAGGCCGCACCGCCTCAACAGCCGCTCTGAGTCCGTACTCGTCTGAAATACAAAATCTCCGCAAATAAATGCAAACAAAGCGGAAACGCAGTCGGAATCCATCCAACAAACAACCAGACCAAATTTAGGCGAAATTCGGAATAAAAAAAAATTCCCATTCAGCAGCTTCTCATTGCACACGCGGGGCATGTCCGATTCAAACAAATCAGCTCCATTTTTGCATTTGTGTGTATATTTTGTTTTGTCTCATTCGCTTACGTTCACATCGTCGCTTCGAGAATTCAAGCTCCGTCCTTCCACGAATAAGCGAATACTGGAATCGGAACTCCATTCGAACACAAATAGGAACACAACAATACTATAGAGTGAGGACAACTAAGGCAGGGTCGATATTGAGAAGTCTACAGATTGAAAGCGGCATACCAAAGTTGATCAGAACTGCAGTGCCCCTTCGGTCTCTTCCACTTTAAAAGTGTGCGTTTTGAAGCTTTTTCAGTTTTGTTAGTATGGCGAGCTGTGTTTTTAATGTATATATGGTATACTACGCTCCAACAGTAGCCGAACGCCTCTTTTTTTACTTCACGCCGACAGCGAAGAAACCTACTGCAATCGTTTGTTCTCTCGGCAATAGCTTACACCGAATACGATTACCTTGGTTGTGTGTACTGTGCTAATACGTATGAATGTTTACATACGGCATCTAGTATGCATGGCCATGACTGATATCAAAGATCAGTTTCTTGAGTTACCAGAAAACAGAGGTGGATGTTGCGTGAAATAAAGCTTTGAATATAATTAAGCATTTCCTTTTTTATTAAAAATGTCAGATTATACGTTGACGCCGTGACCTTGCAACTGTTGCATTTATATAATCATTTCTATTAAACCTGTGTGTGCAAATGAGGGTGACGAACGACCGAATATCACCAATGAACTCGGTACTAAAGTGAATTCAGGCATGAAGACAAAGTCACGCGCCAACTAGGTATCAGAAACGCGCCATTTTAAAATGACAGTCACGTGTATATGCTCATACATGTGTGCGAAAACTCAGCCACGGATATAAACGTCGCAAATACGTTGCGTTGACGCAAGAACATTTTACCAGATGATGTCCGACATGGTCATCGACATTCTCTCCTTGTGACAACTTAAATTTGTATATAAAGACCTTCCCTGTAAAGCGTGCACCGTCCGCATACGCGACACATAAGGCGGGAAAGCCGCCTCTGAAAGTGCGTGCAAAAGTTACGCTCCTGCACACTCCGCACTTATGAGGCAGAGCCCGCTTCAAGGCAATGTCAACTTACGATTTCTCTCACACACAGACACAAACGTATTGCTGCACGGACGGTCACATTCGCGGGTGCAGGGCTTTTGTTAGTTATATTTAGGCTTCCGTATTTCTGAACCATACCGATAAACCCCGAAATAGTGCCCCCAAGCCGGTTTTACCTAAATCGGGGAAAACCGACCCCCCATATAATTCTGTCTTTCAATAGGAAACACCCAAGCTGCACGGTAAGAAATCTTCATCTAATTCTTTAATTCCCAATGACCCTGAGCACAGCCCCCAATAAACTCTCGAAAAGGCTGCTCTTTTTTTTTTTTAACCACATCTATTTTACTAATTTGTTCTCCTGTTGATACCAGGACGTATTCAGTGTATTCGGGACACGCGCATGTTTCCTAGACTCTAGGAACAGGCACGTGTCCTGTTTCTTCAACATAAGCTCAGATAAATGCCGATTTATTTTCGATCCCGAAATCGACACTGAAAAAAGCCGAAGTTGTGGAAAAACACTAACCTCGGGAAGGGGGAGGAGAGACCCGAATTCGGAGAAATGTTAAATCGAGAAAACCTAGTTGTATTACAGCAGTTTAGCCAACGTCACCGCGATATTGTGCTACAGCTCTAAGATTCTCCCAGAATGCAGTGGTTTTGTCAAGCACTACAAAAGCCATCTTTATTCTTTATTAACGCACTGAAAAACGTTTCCTGAAGAATAAATCACTTGATATTCTTGTGTGCCTTATTAGCTGCCTTGTACGAACCGCACGCACCATTCAGATGATATTAACATGTCGTTACGTTCTTGGTGTATAGTGTAGAGGCGACGCAAGAATCGGCTGCCCGGCATCGGAACATGGAAATGCGAAACAATGCGTGGTAACGGCGTTTGAAGGGAAAAGCACAATATCGTGCACCAACGATCTTACGTAAATAAAGGGTCGTTGTTTGCACAAGCTAGTTCTGTGGGGAAGCTGTAGTCTACCACTTGGCTCGTTTCCGCTGTCGGAGTGTTATGACGATGAAACCATAACATAAGCTCGGTTGTACGCTTTCTGCTACCTGTTAGTGCAATGCGAGCAAGCAGAGATAACAAAGCACTTTTGATATGTATCTAGAACATTGCGTATCCGAGCACCTAAACATTAGACGGTTGTCAAACTGAATCATGTATAAACACATAAAGCATACCGGCATCAAGTCTTCGGCAGTGAGAGGCCGATTATTAAAAATGGTCTAGATATCTGTGTCAAAATGTCTCGCGATTTACGACGTGCAGACGTAGACTCAATACCCAAAGAACTCGTGATGTCTTTGTAGTTGTACGCAGCCTAAATCTCAAAATAAAAATCAATCCTTGGCTCGGCCCTCTCGAAGTGTCTACAGTACGGAACCTTTACTCTCGTAGTATTTACAGTAAAGGGTCAGTCAATATACAAAACAAAAAACATACAGAGGGAGGAAGACATATAGACAAAAACGTTCCAAAAACAAAACACGAACACAAAAAAACATAGCCGGAATCACGAAGTAACAAACACACGCAAAAACAAATAGAAAGGAACAATACTAGCGAAACACAAAAAAAACACAGAAGAAAACCGACAAAGGAAGTGTCAAAGAAAGCACACAAAATACGCTAAAATTCGTGCCTGTCTCTGCCCATGTACAGACATTCGTCTCATATGCTTGTTGTTCTTCCCTTAGATTTCTTTTTGTCTTCACATCTTGACGCCTTCTTCCTGCATGTCTGTGCACGCACGCAGACAAACACACAAGGCGGCATCGAGATCCAGGATCGTTTGTCCCCGAGACAAAGACAAGAAAGAGGGTCAGACGGGACGGGGGAGCCGTCTCATCAACAGTTTCGCCTTTGGCGCTGAACACCAGCTGTCGATACGCATCACGAGGGTGGGCTGTTGCTCGCGGCGGCAATCAGCCAACTATACCGAACAACCGGGAGCAATTAAGATGACGCAGGTGTCGAGTAACCGTTGACAGATCGACGCTGTCATCAAAGTAAATAAAACCAAGATCCTGCGACAAAGTGGATGATGTGCATCCCACCAGACAGTGCAGCCTTGCTGCAGCAAACGCGTCGCATAGATATCGATTGCATACGGAGCAGTGATTCGCGATACTAGCATTAAGAAACTAAAAAACATGCACCAGGAAAATCACGCGTACCTAAACCAACATGGAAGAAAAAATGCAAACAAGCTACAATAAAAATAGCAAAATGAAGAGGGGTGTACGTTGAATTTACATGACAAAGTTTCTTGCACTTTTCTTACGTTTATTTCGGGGAGAAGGGAGGGGGGGTGCATGCAGAGTGAATGAGTGGCAAACAGTAAGTGCATCTTATAATTTTTTATTAAGTACTTTTTGTTGTGAATTTTTTATTCGTGATTGAATGCGACTATAAGCTCTACTTTAACGTTTCCGTGGCCACTATTTACCTCTTGGGAAAACATCGTTGCTCGTTTTCTCAAGTTTACGAGCCGTTATTTGTCGTAGCACGCTGTCGTGCTCGTTTTATTTACTAGACGAGTGACAGAAGACAAAATAAAACCACTCAAACAAAAGCAAAAACATTGAAGATGTGACAGACGCCGTCTAAAACACACGAAACTTCAAAAGAAAGCTAAAGAACGAAGAAAAAAGCGTCGTTCAAATCGACATGTTTACCCTTTTCTCCGTTAGTCGATCGGTGGCATTGTTTATCGTCTGTTTTTCACTCGTCTTTTTTAACTTTTTTTCTTTGAGTCCTTTAGTATTGAATAGCTTGTTTTTGCGACCTGAGGGCTGTCTTGCTTGTTTGCAAATGCGCTCCCCTGATTCCCGCTCGCACTACGAGATGTGTTGAAACGATTTCGTTTTTATTATTTCCGTCAAGTTGTTCCTTCAACTCTGCCAGTGTGTGTGTGTGTGTGTGTGTCCGTGTTCGCGATGCCTCAGCGAGAGGCGTCTTGATTTCGTTTACCCCTTGTCCTGTACCTGACACCGTCAGTCATCCTCACTGACTCCCAGAGTTTGTAAGCGCCATCCTTTTCTTCCAGACAAGTAGATGCCACTCACAGTAGCTCCGAACCGACGTGCCCTGCGTCTGCAATGCAACGCTTCTGTAAGAATTCTTTGTTTGTATAAGATACATTATAGGTTGCTCTTACTCTCCGGGCAAAAGCGTACGTTTACCCGCTAAATTAAGCTGGGCGTAACTTTACGTGACACAATCACGTCTCGTGACCTGAGGTCAAATCACGTGGTCAGACGAACATGGGACCCGTAAATGCACAAATCAGGTAATCACGTGATCCATGGAGGCACAAACCACGTGACAACATGACCTACAGATGCCCATGGTGGTACAAACTACGTGACCCATTGTGGCACAAACTACATGGCCACATGAAACAAAGTGCCACAAATTACTTGACCACGAGACTCGTAGGGGCACAAACCACGTGACACATAGTGGCACAAAACTACTTGACCACGTGACCGATAGTGGCACAAACTATGTGACACATAATGGCACAAAGTACTTGACCTTGTGACTAACAGTGGCACAAACTACCTCGACCACGCGAGCCATAGTGGCACAAACCAAGTGACCACGTGACCCATAATGGCACAAACCACGTGACCCGTAGTGCCACAAACAACGTGATCATGTGACCCAGTGTGGCACAAACCACGTGACGCATAACAACACGAACCACGTGACCCGTGGTGGCACATACCACGTGACTTATAACAATTCAAAAGCATGACACTTCTGCATTTCTAGAGTGTAGTTTTCACGCAATTGCTCGCTAGTGAACCAGAGTCGTTGCGCACCCCACTCAAACACCAGGTAAACATACGAGAACAGGGACTATTTCTCCCCCTTGTCATGGCGGTCGGACGTTGCGGGAATACCTTGTATTCATTTTCTTGAAATGATCTATTCCTTGCATCATTTTTTTTAAAATATCTTTGAAATCTCGAAATTCGCGAAAATTAGGTTTTCGAAACAATTAAGCCGATTACAGTATTGCCTCTTACCAATTGAATTGGTATGTTTTCGAGTAGTGTCTTGTGTGTGTTTTTCTACTAGCGGGTGAGGGAGGGGTTTTCGCGTGTGCACATTTTGACGACACTTTCACCATGACACCGATGCAGAGCGGGCAAAAGATGAGGCTCCGTACACCACTCAGCATAAACTTCCCGTTTATATTCAGAACGCGCGCACACGTGTTTCCCCGCAATTATATTCGTGGCGAGCGGAGGGTATAGTGCATTCCACACCCATTCGTTTTGCCATGCGCGATCGATGTAACGGGGCAGGGTCACGCGGAAACATTATCGTCCAAAGTAACGCTCGAGTCGCTTATAGTGAACGCTCTGCCAGTTTTGCGCGGGCAGGAATGCTTCGAATCCACTGGCGCTCCCGGTCACATTATGTGGCACCCGCGTCATTTCCCGCCGATATCGCTATCTGTTTTAGGAACGTATAATATCTTTGGGTAGGTAGCCCTACTCGGGTAGACACACAACTGAAACTTTAGTAATTTCGTGATTGCGTGTCGCGACTCACGAAAATTCGTGGCAACGCCTGAACGTAACTCACAGAGAAAACTCTCACCAAATAAAAAAAAGACACGTAAACATTTTTTTTTTTTGCTTTCGCTAGAAATAACGGGTGTTCACTACAGACACGATGACAGGATTGTCTGCGGGTACGACTGAAGTTTCTCGAAGCATGTTTAACTTCATGCACATGTCTGCTTCGAACACGTGTGCAAATGTTCTT
>JAZHYW010044322.1:0-35013 GCA_037355805.1 Ixodes ricinus | reverse complement strand
ATGTTTACGTGTCTTTTTTTTTTATTTGGAGAGTTAGTTTTCTCTGTGAGTTACGTTCAGGCGTTGCCACGAATTTTCGTGAGTCGCGACACGCAATCACGAAATTACTAAAGTTTCAGTTGTGTGTCTACCCGAGTAGGGCTACCTACCCAAAGATATTATACGTTCCTAAAAACAGATAGCGATATCGGCGGGAAATGACACGGGTGCCACATAATGTGACCGGGAGCGCCAGTGGATTCGAAGCATTCCTTCCCGCGCAAAACTGGCAGAGCGTTCACTATAAGCGACGCGAGCGCTACTTTGGACGATAATGTTTCCGCGTGACCCTGCCCCGTTACATCGATCGCGCATGGCAAAACGAATGGGTGTGGAATGCACTATACCCTCCGCTCGCCACGAATATAATTGCGGGGAAACACGTGTGCGCGCGTTCTGAATATAAACGGGAAGTTTATGCTGAGTGGTGTACGGAGCCTCATCTTTTGCCCGGTCTGAATCGGTGTCATGGTGAAAGTGTCGTCAAAATGTGCACACGCGAAAACCCCTCCCTCACCCGCTAGTAGAAAAACACACACAAGCAAGGCACTACTCGAAGACATACCAATTCAATTGGTAAGAGGCAATACTGTAATCGGCTTAATTGTTTCGAAAACCTAATTTTCGCGAATGTTCGAGATTTCAAAGATATTTTAAAAAAATGATGCAAAGAATAGATCATTTTAAGAAAAATGAGTATACAGGGTATTCCCGCAACGTCCGACCGCCATGACAAGGGGGAGAAATAGTCCCTGTTCTCGAATGTTTACCTGGTGTTTGAGTGGGTGCGCAACGACTCTGGTTCACTGAGTGAGCAATTGCGTGAAAACTACACTCTAGGAAATGCAGAAGTGTCATGCTTTTGAATTGTTATAAGTCACGTGGTATATGCCACCACGGGTCACGTGGTTCGTGTTGTTATGCGTCACGTGATCTGTGCCACACTGGGTCACATTGATCACGTTGTTTGTGCCACTACGGGTCACGTGGTTTGGGCCATTATGGGTCACGTGGTCACTTGGTTTGTGCCACTATGGCTCGCGTGGTCGAGGTAGTTTGTGCCACTATTAGCCACAAGGTCAAGTTACTTTGTGCCATGATGTGTCACATAGTTTGTGCCACTATCGGTCATGTGGTCAAGTAGTTTCGTGCCACTATGTGTCACGTGGTTTGTGCCCCTACGAGTCTCGTGGTCAAGTAATTTGTGGCACTTTGTTTCATGTGGCCATGTAGCTTGTGCAATAATGGGTCACGTAGTTTGTACCACCTATGGGCATCTGTGGGTCATGTTGTCACGTGGTTTGTGCCTCTATGGATCACGTGATTACCTGATTTGTGCATTTACGGGTCTCATGTTCGTCTGACCACGTGATTTGACCTCAGGTCACTGAGACGTGATTAGTGTCGCGTAAAGTTACTCCCATCTTAATTTAGCGGGTAAACGTACGCTTTTGCCCGGAGAGTAAGACAATCCTATAGTGCATCTTGTACAAACAAAGATTCTTACAGAAGCGTTGCATTGCAGACGCAGGGCACGTCGGTTCGTGAGCTACTGTGAGTGGCATCAACTTGTCTGGAAGAAAACGATGGCGCTTACAAACTCCTGGATGTCAGTGAGGATGACTGACGGTGTCAGGTGCGGGACAAGGGGTAAACGAAATCAAGACGCCTTCGCTGAGGCATCGCGAACACGGACACACACAAACACACACACACACGTGGCAGAGTTGAAGGAACAACTGATGGGAATAATAAAAACGAAATCGTTTCAACACATCTCGTAGTGCGAGCGGGAAGCAGGGGAGCGCATTTGCAAACAAGCAAGACAGCCCTCAGGTCGCAAAAACAAGCTGTTCAATACTAAATGACTCAAAAGAAAAGTAAAAAAAAGACGAGTGAAAAACAGACGATAAACAATGCCACCGATCGACTAACGGAGAAAAGGGTAAACATGTCGATTTCAACGACGCTTTTTCTTTTCGTTCTTTAGCTTTCTTTTGAAGTTTCGTGTCTTTTAGACGGCGTCTGTCACATCTTCAATGTTTTTGCTTTTGTTTCGAGTGGTTTTATTTTGTCTTCTGTCAATCGTCGAGTAAATAAAACGAACACGACAGCGTGCTACGGCAAATAACGGCTCGTAAACTTGAGAAGACGAGCAACGATGTTTTCCCAAGAGGTAAATAGTGGCCACCGGAAACGTTAAAGTAGAGCTTATAGTCGCATTCAATCACGAATAAAAAATTCACAACAAAAAGTACTTAATAAAAAAATTATAAGATGCACTTACTGTTTGCCACTCATTCCACTCTGCTATGCACCCCCCCCCCTTCCCCCCGAAATAAACGTAAGAAAAGTGCAAGAAACCTTGTCATGCAAATTCAACGTACACCTCTTCATTTTGCTATTTTTATTGTAGCTTGTTTGCATTTTTGCTTCCATGTTGGTTTAGGTACGCGTGATTTTCCTGGTGCATGTTTTTTAGTTTCTTAATGCTAGTATCGAGAATCACTGCTCCGTATGCAATCGATATCTATGCGACGCGTTTGCTGCAGCAAGGCTGCACTGTCTGGTGGGATGCACATCATCCACTTTGTCGCAGGATCTTGGTTTTATTTACTTTGATGACAGCGTCGATCTGTCAACGGTTACTCGACACCTGCGTCATCTTAATTGCTCCCGGTTGTTCGGTATAGTTGGCTGATTGCCGCCGCGAGCAACAGCCCACCCTCGTGATGCGTATCGACAGCTGGTGTTCAGCGCCAAAGGCGAAACTGTTGATGAGACGGCTCCCCCGTCCCGTCTGACCCTCTTTCTTGTCTTTGTCTCGGGGACAAACGATCCTGGATCTCGATGCCGCCTTGTGTGTTTGTCTGCGTGCGTGCACAGACATGCAGGAAGAAGGCGTCAAGATGTGAAGACAAAAATAAATCTAGGGGAAGAACAACAAGCATATGAGACGAATGTCTGTACATGGGCAGAGACAGGCAACGAATTTTAGCGTATTTTGTGTGCTTTCTTTGACACTTCCTTTGTCGGTTTTCTTCTGTGTTTTTTTTGTGTTTCGCTAGTATTGTTCCTTTCTATTTGTTTTTGCGTGTGTTTGTTACTTCGTGATTCCGGCTATGTTTTTTTGTGTTCGTGTTTTGTTTTGGAACGTTTTTGTCTCATATGTCTTCCTCCCTCTGTATGTTCTTTTTTTAGTATTTGACTGACCCTTTACTGTAATTACTACGAGAGTAAAGGTTCCGTACTGTAGACACTTCCAGAGGTCCGAGCCAAGAATTGATTTTTATTTTGAGATTTAGGCTGCGTACAATACAAAGGCATCACGAGTTCTTTGGGTATTGAGTCTACGTCTGCACGTCGTAAATCGCGAGACATTTTGACACAGATATCTAAATAATTTTTAATAATCGGCCTCTCACTGCCGAAGACTTGATGCCGGTATGCTTTATGTGTTTATACATGATTCAGTTTGACAACCGTCTAATGTTTAGGTGCTCGGATACGCAATGTTCTAGATACATATCAAAAAGTGCTTTGTTATCTCTGCTTGCTCGCATTGCACTAACAGGTAGCAGAAAGCGTACAACCGAGCTTATGTTATGGTTTCATCGTCATAACACTCCGACAGCGGAAACGAGCCAAGTGGTAGACTACAGCTTCCCCACAGAACTAGCTTGTGCAAACAACGACCCTTTATTTACGTAAGATCGTTGGTGCACGATATTGTGCTTTTCCTTCAAACGCCGTTACCACGCATTGTTTCGCATTTCCATGTTCCGATGCCGGGCAGCCGATTCTTGCGTCGCCTCTACACTATACACCAAGAACGTAACGACATGTTAATATCATCTGAATGGTGCGTGCGGTTCGTACAAGGCAGCTAATAAGCCACACAAGAATATCAAGTGATTTATTCTCCAGGAAACGTTTTTCAGCGTTAATAAAGAATAAAGTGGCTTTTGTAGTGCTTGACAAAACCACTGCATTCTGGGGAGAATCTTAGAGCTGTAGCACAATATCGCGGTGACGTTGGCTAAACTGCTGTAATACAACTAGGTTTTCTCGCTTTAACATTTCTCCAAATTCGTTTCCTCCTCCCCCTTCCCGAGGTTAGTGTTTTTCCACAACTTCGGCTTTTTTCAGTGTCTATTTCCGGGATCGGAAAAATAAATCGGCGTTTATCTGAGCTTATGTTGAAGAAACAGGACACGTGCCTGTTCCTAGACTCTAGGAAACATGCGCGTGTCCCGAATACACTGAATACGTCCTGGTATCAACAGGAGAACAAATTAGTAAAATAGGTGTGGTTAGAAAAAAAAAGCGAGCAGCCTTTTCGAGAGTTTATTGGGGGCTGTGCTCAGGGTCATTGGGAAATAAAGAATTAGATGAAGATTTCTTACCGTGCAGCTTGGGTGTTTCCTATTGAAAGACAGAATTATATGGGGGGTCGGTTTTCCCCGATTTAGGTAAAACCGGCTTGGGGGCACTATTTCGGGGTTTATCGGTATGGTTCAGAAATACGGATGCCTAAATATAACTAACAAAAGCCCTGCACCCGCGAATGTGACCGTCCGTGCAGCAATACGTTTGTGTCTGTGTGTGAGAGAAATCGTAAGTCGACATTGCCTTGAAGCGGGCTCTGCCTCATAAGTGCGGAGTGTGCAGAAGCGTAACTTTTGCATCGCACTTTCAGAGGCGGCTTTCCCGCCTTATGTGTCGCTATGCGACGGTGCACGCTTTACAGGGGAAGGTCTTTATATACAAATTTAAGTTGTTACAAGGAGGGAATGTCGATGACCATGTCGGACATCATCTGGTAAAATGTTCTTGTGTCAACGCAACGTATTTGCGACGTTTATATCCGTGGCTGAGTTTTCGCACACATGTATGAGCATATACACGTGACTGTCATTTTAAAATGGCGCGTTTCTGATACCTAGTTGGCGCGTGACTTTGTCTTCATGCCTGAATTCACTTTGGTACCGAGTTCATTGGTGATATTCGGTCGTTCGTCACCCTCATTTGCACACACAGGTTTAATAGAAATGATTATATAAATGCAACAGTTGCAAGGTCACGCCGTCAACGTATAATCTGACATTTTAAATAAAAAAAGGAGATGCTTAATTATATTCAAAGCTTTATTTCACGCAACATCCACCTCTGTTTTCTGGTGACTCAAGAAACTGATCTTTGATATCAGTCATGGCCATGCATACTAGATGCAGTATGTAAACATTCATACGTATTAGCACAGTACACACAACCAAGGTAATCGTATTCGGTGTAAGCTATTGCCGAGAGAACAAACTATTGCAGTAGATTTCTTCGCTGTCGGCGTGAAGTAAAAAAAGAGGCGTTCGGCTATTGTTGGAGCGTAGTACACCATATATACATTAAAAACACAGCTGACCATACTAACAATAACTGAAAAAGCTTCAAAACGCACACTTTTAAAGTGGAAGCAGACTGAAGGGGCACTGCAGTTCTGATCAACTTTGGTATGCCGCTTTCAATCTGTAGACTTCTCAATATCGACCCTGCCTTAGTTGTCCTCACTCTATAGTATTGTTGTGTTCCTATTTGTGTTCGAATGGAGTTCCGATTCCAGTATTCGCTTATTCGTGGAAGGACGGAGCTTGAATTCTCGAAGCGACGATGTGAACGTAAGCGAATGAGACAAAAAAAATATACACACAAATGCAAAATTGGAGCTGATTTGTTTGAATCGGGCATGCCCCGCGTGTGCAATGAGAAGCTGCTGAATGGGAATTTTTTTATTCCGAATTTCGCCTAAATTTGGTCCGGTTGTTTGTTGGATGGATTCCAACTGCGTTTCCGCTTTGTTTGCATTTATTTGCGGAGATTTTTATTTTAGGCGAGTACGGACTCAGAGCGGCTGTTGAGGCGGTGCGGCCTGGAATAGTAAATACTTACATATATGATGCAGCTAGCGAACAACAAATCGAGTGAACGAGCAGACAAGACAGGAAGTGTAGAAGAAAACAAAAATGCGCGCGAGGCGAAAATTGGCGTTGTTGTAAAGTTTCTACACCAGCGACAAGGGGAAGCTCTCTCTCTCGTCTTCGTGACAACCAAAACTTTCTTTCAATCTCCAACTGAGCTCAATTCCGGAGCGACCGAACGAAAGAAAAATATTCTGCCAAAACTATGTTGATCTACATTTCGTGGACGATTGAAAAACTCGACACACCGTCGCGCTATTCGGCTTACTACTCATTCTTTGCGTGTTAAAGCAGTTTGTTTCTTCTTCGCTCCAATTGAAGCTCACTCCGAGTTTGTATGGGAGAAGGTGTGTGGATAGATACTTTTATTTGTTATTAGGTGATAGTTTCAAAGTATTATTCCTGGTTGGGTGCTTGGAGTGATAAAAAAAAGTTTTTCTTCCCAACTCGTACTTTAGAAGCTCCATCTTTTTTTGTTTGTGGCGATTGGTTTGCCTGATGAGGCGTGACGTCGCCACGAATTTCGAGCTCGCATTTCTTTTCACCGTTCCAATCGCATACTGCCTACGAATGAGAATGTAGAATCATTGTTGTCGACTTTTATTGGAGACTTCCGGTTTGGAATTGGCCTAATTCGTTTCACCGTGTTTCCGTTCCACGTTTCGTGCTCCATTATTCAGCAGCTTTCGTTCTCTCTCTTTTTTCGTTTTATTACTTTTCGCATATTCGTTGTTTAGCGTGTTTATTTTTATGTGTGTGGAATGTACTGTGTATGTTTGTTCGGGAACATTTTGTGTCTTTGTTCCGCCTTAGTGTAGGCAACATTTGAATGTGCGTTGAAACGGAGTGTAGCAGCTTCGAGTTAAAAGCCCGTGCTAAAAAAAAATGCACTGAAAATCGTCTGCTCAAATAAAACATTGAACAAAAACAAACTAGGCTACAATGACCCGTGGGAGGGTCAGCTATGCAGGGTCTGGGGTTGTTCTACATGGTACACTACTCCACGGAGCTATTCCATCACAATCAGTGTCTGTTCCCTTGCCTAGTTCAACCCCTTACTGTATTTGTTTTGCCTAGTCATTATATTTTGTTCGAACCGCCTCGCTCCTTTCTTATGCACCATGTTTGGGAAACTGCAATGTTGCGCTTTCGCACCCTGTATGGCCATCTACTTTTTTCAATATGTTTATTTCATTCTCTGATTCTTTAAAACCTGTGTTGTTTCTCAATGATTCCACGCCAGTGTGAGGAGTCTATAGTTTATTTTTGGTTTCAGATTGCTTTGTCTTTTAGCTACGTGAACACATTTTTTCTTCAAGTTCTACTCACCTGCTTTATACACCCGTATCACCTCGCAATTTAACAAAACCGTAAAACGACGTCGTGTTGTTAAGGATGCACGCCAAATAATCCCAAGGTAATCTAAATTAATTTCCAGTTCTTCGCCAATGCGTACCTGATGTTCTTTGGTGGTTCGAAACCAACAGTTGGAATTATTTACATCGGTCTTTGTCACAAGCTGACATCTGAGGAGTATATGAGTTATAAGTGACCTTTGATCTAAGAGAGGGACGTTGCGTGCGACAACTTAAATCATCTGTACGTCCCTGTGAACTACAAACACAACAAATTCAGGAGTCATTTGTTTTCTTAAATGAGCCACCATGATTGGCTGAGAGTATGATTCTTGAGCCATATACAGGGTAGGGCCGTAATTACTAACACATTTGGCACGCTTTGCAAAATTTGAATTCCAAACGTACATATCTGAAATTGGGCACGCGAACTTAGTTTTGCAAGAAGTTTTGTGTTCATTTTTCACAGCTCAAGTTAGAGGTCGTAAACTATTAAAAATAAAGCACTAGCGGCAGCCATGCATTTCCTATTCCCTATACCGATGTTCGTCATCTGCACACTGGTTCGTGAGCTTTCTCCCAGGTGGTAATTGTTCATATCTTTAAGTAAAAGTACTAATTATCGTGATTATCTTGCTTGCTGCCAGTCCCTGCTATTGGTTTCGTAGCGTTTTTGGCGTTCAGCAAGCCACCCGGGAGCGAGTTCATTTACCAGTGTGAAGACGACAAACAGGCTGGTAGAGAAGAAAGAAAATTCACGGCCTCCGATTTTGCTTTATTTTTAATATTTCCCGAGTTCAGAATTAAACTTTAAACATATACACAAAACTTCTAACGAAACTACGTTCGCGACTCCGATTTCAGGTATGTACCTTTAGAATTCGAATTTTTCAAGGCGTGCCAATTGTGTTAGTCCCAACGGTCGCACCCTCCATCTTCCATGGCGAGCCATGATTGACTGAAAGTATGGCACGTTCACTTTATTTTATTTCTAAAAATGCGTTATTCCCCGAACGAGCCGCGGGATTGGTTAAGCGTGTTTCTCGTCCGCCATATATATTTATGGCGAGGCATAAAGGGCGGATGGCGTAAAACGTTCAATATATAAATTTTGTGTTGAAGCATTTAATTTTTTTAATTCTAGCCGTTATTATATGAACAAATGGCTTGTCTACCATATTACACTTTATGGCTGGCCGCGACAGGCTAGACCTATTGCGTATAACGACGAAATGCGACTCGGTGTAGCATCGAATATGCTTAAATATTGCAAGTTTATAAACAGAGGTAAATCGTTTAAGGATATCAAGATTCTCCTTTTAATCAGATAAGAATCACGGCAATTGCTCCCAATTTGAACCTAAGTGTTTTTTGATGACATCTGAGCACTCGTCTAAAACAGGGTGCTTTGATGCATGAATGAACCGCAGGCGTGTGCTTGTAAAGTATATATTTATAGCTTGAAGCAGATCATAACTTATAATACATATCGCTGCGGTTTTATACGATTATATCTTCTTCCTTGTTAGTCTGCTGAAGAAATATTGCATGCATGGTTACCCTATCCTCACAAGCGTTCATTTAACCCATTTTAAAACGCCACGAGTCTCAACTCAGACCGTTTCAAGGTTTAAGAGCTTCGACGATAGTGCACAACTTACAGCGTGCTATATCTTGGCTTGTTTCGTTATCTGCTCAAATCTCGTGGTCTCCAGCTTCGCGGAACCAGTACCACCTAGATACAAGATCTTCTTGTATTTTTCTTATTCATCAGAGCTATACCAACACTATTGGCCGGACACCGCTGCCTTTGTGGAGCGCGAGTTCGTCTGCTTCATGTGGTGACGTCAGACCGCCGAGTTCTGATTGGCTCCGATTGGAAGGTTAGTGGCTAGACCTTGATGTCACCTGCCTCGATGTCCAGCCTCTGTCCTTCCGAATGGAGCCAATCAGAGCTTCGCGTTTGGACGTTCTTGCGGAACCCCTGCGGAAAAAGCAGACGAACTTGCGCTCCGCAAAGTGACTTCCATCTTGATAGGCGCAGGTCTTCGGCGAGCCTCGAACATCTCATTACCACTTGGCAACCAATGAGATCGATGATCAGTCAATAAGAGCACCGAAGATCCAATCGCGAAGCAAGGAGCGTAAGCGTAGCAAGCCAGACTCTGCTCTTTCTAAGCAGTCGGTGACTACGAGTCGTGTTGGCTGAAGTGTGCTGTGCACATCAGATCTGCAGCTTTCAACGCCGTTTTTTGTGAGCGTTGCGCCGAGGTACTAGTGCTTTGCGCACGCGGCAGCAGGGTCGTTGCTGTTTTAGAGCGCAGCTCTTAAGCGCTGTTCACATATGCAACCGAATAAGACCGAGAGAGACCAGGCCGGTTTTTAAGCCTCTTACGACGCCTAAGGGCCGGATGCGTCGCTGCAGAGCTGGTTCTATTAGCGAGTTCGTTTCACAGCACTCGTGTCCACGCGTGCCCACTCGCGGCGTAAAGCGAGGTTGGTTTCGGCAGGCACTCCACGCGTGGGGTCAATCTCCGAGTTCGTTTCAGCGGCGGCATCCCACGCGTGCATGCACTCGCTGCACCGAGAAAATCGGGCGTGCGCCAAAATGCAATCTCCGTCATGCCCCGCTCCGGCAAGGTCTGGCGAGGGAGCGGGAGCAGACGACGAGGGTTCGTCTGCTACGATGTGTCGCGGAACCGAAAGGGAAAAGTTGATTTTCAGATAGAATCGCGTCCCGCGGGCAACCGGAATCAAACGCGAGCTTGAATTGTGAGCGTTTGCTATTTCCATGAAGAAAGCAACTTGACAACCACCGCTTTATTTGCAGGTTTTAAGTCGCCTGCTGCCGTAGAGACGCTGGAATATACCAGTGCGTCAGAAATGCCCAGAACAAACGCATCAGCGGCCCCCAGATCTTTATTACCATCCGTGTGCGGGTGGAAAATTTAACATTTGTCGACAAAACTCCCCCAGCAGAAACCTCTGACTGCCCAATAAGCATCAGAGAAAGCTAAACATAGTGACTTTACCCGAGGCTTGGGCAACATCATCATGTTTAACATTTACCTACGTCAGGTAACTTGCCCCGTCGTATTTTTGTTCGAGATAGCTCTCGTTCTCGACGCCCTCACCAAGGCTAATATCTGATCCACCCGTAATGACGATCGAAATCGAAAGTCCCATCGAAGAGCTCTGCTGCAGCAAAACTTTTCAACAGACTCAGTTTTGAGCCGCACCCTTTCAGTGGTTCACGCATAATACCATGCTTAAACAGATTAAGCTTCTGCTCGGACAGCATCATCAGTTTTCTCGAGTGTAAACGGTTGTAAGAATTGAAAGATCGCAACCAGTTGCTTTGTAGACAGCCATTGCGGAATTTTACGCCGTCTGTAACTATCTCCACGACAGCCGAGTTGTTCATCGCAACCATAAACCACAGGCCGCAGCGACCAACGTTTGTAGATAAACGTTGGTAGCGACTGCACTCGCATTCCCACCTCGTTACTGCCATCACCCGAACAGAAAGGCGCTAGTTTCTGGTTTGAGGTCGGTAACTTTTCTACAACATAATGGCGGCAGCATCAGTCTTCCGCACTCGGTGCATTTGGCGAGTCTCGTTTGAGTCCAGTTCTCCGTGCAACACTCTGCGAGTGCGATGCATTCTGGGAGAGAACTCGAACGGCGCCAGCGCGTGGAAACGAACTCGCTATAAGACGTCGTGAGCGGCTTAAAAACCGGCCTTGTCTCTCTCGGTCAGAACTTCGGCCGCAAGAGTGTGAACGGGCCTCCGAGTGCCGTTTACACACATACAACCGAGTAAAGCGCCAGTTCACAGATTTGCAACCGAGTAGGACGGAGAGAGACACAAGCACCGGCTTTTAAGCTTTTTGCGACGTCTTAGGACCAGCTCCGCAGCAGCGCATCCGGTCCCAAGGCGTCGCAACAGGCTTAAAACCCGGTCTGCTCTCTCGGCTCGCACTCGGCTGCAATTGTGTGAACGGGCCTTTAGACGGAGAGAGACTAGTACCGCTTTTAAGCCTCTGCGACGTCTTAGGACCAGCTCCGCAGCAGCGCACCCGGTCCCAAGGTGTCCCAAGAGGCTTAAAAACCGGTCTTGTCTCTTTCCATCCTACTCGGCTGCAAATGTGTGAACGAGCCTTCAGGCGCCCGTTTCCGGAGTTGAGCTGCGTCGCCGTCGGCGTTACCGCGCGTTGCATTATCGGACGTTCCCCATAATGACGTCACACGTCACGTCCCGAGTGACGTCACGAGTGTCGCGAGTGACGCCACTCTCGAGACGTCACACATGCATACCCTCCCTCCCTCCTCCTCCTCCTCAAGAGCTGCGCTCTAATTCTGGCATTACAGAGAATTATAAACGCCCTTTCATTTTTTCGTGTTTTTTTTTGTCGCACGTCTAATGGCGGTGGAGCAACATCTTTGAGAGCGTATTTTGAGAATCCCGACTGGACTATCTTGTAGAGTGAAGCCGAATTCGATGTGACAGAGGCGGACCCGGAACTGCGACGTAACGGTTGGAAGACTAGAATGCCCCCGGCACGACAGCGCTATATATTTCGGCTTGATTCTACACGGCTGAGCGTTTGCAGTTTCGGGAGATAAGCCTGTGGATTGTCTCGGCCAACTTGGCAACGCTCTCCAACGTATGCGTTTAGTTGAAAGGGTATACCCATTCAAAACCGACGTTTTCGCTCTGTGTACTATACTTCGTTTCAGCTTGGGTCCAGACGCAGCCGATGCTACAAGCGCGAGCTCTCGCGGGCTTTCAGCGTCCCGGCCAAGCACGCGCGCTCGTGCAGTGCAAGCACTGTTCAGGGTCACATGCTCGCGCTTGTAGCATCGGCTGCCTCTGGACCCAAGCTGAAACGAAGTATAGCTACCGGTTTTGGGTTTCAAGATTCTCTACAATCTGGCAGCCTGTGTGCGACACCTTAAAGCAGCGTAGCAGTGGGCCGCCAAAAACATCTCAAAACAATCATTTTTTTAACGCGACAGCGTTGAAGAGGTTGTGTCGCAGGAAGTCCGGTAGTTGCGGGACGGGAAAATCCAGATTTTTCAGCAAAGTCGTGACGTCACGGCAACATCACCTCGCTCGGGATTTTCAAACGACCCACAACGCTCACGTGAAACGTGACGTCAAGCGTGGATTGAACGTGATTAAAACATAACATGTAATGAGAATTAAATTTCGCCGCATGTCTGAACGGATTTCACATTATAAAGTAATTATATTTGATTTAAAAAAAAAATCGAAGAATTTTAGGCTGGATTTAAACCCACGACTCTACAGTAGCTAGCCAGTCCACGCTACTGACTAGGCCACGCAAACACGCTTGCACGGCTTGAGAACGAGCTGGAGCATAGCCTCCTCTATACTCACAACGCCTGGCAGTTCGACGACGAAGCCATAGAGTGCCCGATCGCAGATTTGGAGCGCGGGGATCTGTTAGCACAGAGAATTTCTGGGAACCTGGACGTCAGCGCACAGCTTTTGCAGCGGCGAGGACTCGAAACATGGTTTTCAAACCCGACGAGAAATGAAGCGGCAGCGCGAGGAACGCGATGAGCACGAGCGGACATTCCATTGCTCGGGAGAAGTGTGTTTCGGCGTCTCGCCACAGCGGGGCGCCCGTCACGTGGCTCATTCGCTCTCTGCCGCTCTACCTTTTCGATTTCGGCGGCCGCTTCTCGTGGTGATCTGCCAGATTTTGTCGGCGTAGAGGCTATGGCTAAAGTGTATATCTTTAGCTATCGCGTTCCACTCTTAAAGGGGAAGCTTAAGCGTCCTCCTATAATATTTTTATGTTGACGATCGTGTAGCTGAGCTTGAGTTTATATGCTATAACAGTGTTTGAATCTTGGGGTCCCGTTGTATGACTTCAAAGGGGCAATTTGAAGTCTAACTATGGTCAGCGACACTTTGAGAACTGTGGGGTTGTCTTTTCGGATGCCCAACCTCAAGCACTCGCTCTTTGCCTTCCGCCGTGCTTTGACTGCGCATGGCAGCTCGAAGCTCGTGGGTCGCTGAAGTGTTATCGAGGGTGCGAAGCTCGCACTGGAGGCACGTCAACGGAAGCGCTCTTCCTCCCTTTCTCGTCCTGCTAGGGATTATAAAATGGAAAGTATTGTGGGCGAATCCAGAATTCTTTCGGAGGCTGAGAGGCATAGCTTGTCGGAAAAAGTTGGCCTGTTTCGTGGCTGTACCTCCACCGTGACCCCGCGTCTTTAAGAAATAATAGCGATCTCAACGCAACGCAACGGTGTTTTGTTTTAGAGCGCAGCTCTTAGCGCCCGTTTCCGGCTTGAGCGGCGTCACCGTCGCCGTCGGCGTAACCGCGCGTGTTGCATTATGGGAATAATGCAAGCGGGCGTAACCGGCTAAATATACTGGGGAAATTATTCCGTTAAATTTATGGGAAAAATTCCCCACTATATTTAGCGGGAAAACTTCCCCGCTAAATTGGAGGGGAACAGGAGGGAAGGAGGAGAGGTACGGAGTGGCATACTTTTTCCTCCGTAACCTCCCTCCTCCTCCTCAAGAGCTGCGCTCCAATTCGGAATTACAGATAATTGTCAACGTCTTTCCTTTGTGTTGCGTGTACTGTTTGCAATGGCACGGCGCACGAGCAAACGTCAATGAATTAATAGGCGCTTTGAGGTAGCTCTGCATGGGCACTGCCAAATAACCGCCCTTCAGTTTTAGTTTCCTCTTATTCCGTTCGCTAAACTTCATTATTGCCACGGCAGGACAGGTTATTGCCACTTTAAAGGAGTTGTGCAACGATTTCAGTGCTGTCCTTAAATAATTCGGGAGTTGGTGTCCTGACCTTTCTAAGTAAAGAACAAAAGACCTATTTTGCCTGCATGTCCTAGATTCTATTTTAAAAATTGACAAAGACTGTCGTTTTCGGCACCTCTAAAGTCCTTCGCCATCTTCCGAGTCACATGCGCTGTGACGTGAAAGAGGGATGCGCGGGGTTCCGGTGAAGCTCTCTCTCTAGAGCCATCAGTGAGCCACGAGAACTCACCCGCTCGCTTGTGCAGCGCGATGAACATGGCGAAAGGAGGAAAGTGCCAACGTCCGGGTCCGGCCATCCCCGTCCGGCTCTGCGCTCCGTACCCCTCCGACTTCTGGCGGCTGTTCGCAGTAACAGATAGAGCTGACGGTTTTGTTGACCTCGGATAGATGGCGCCACTAAAACTCCGTATAATAAAAAATTTGTCAGATGATACCAGCTCTTGACGTATTTATATTTATGTTAGAACGACAAGATTTATAGAAAAATTACCTTTAATCAGGCATGTATTTGCACAACTTCCTACCGTATTACAAGTCCCCCATTGACATCATGCCGCTTGGTTCTCATTGCCGCCGCTCGCGGCTGCAGGTCGGGAAATATTATAATTTTCGCCTCGTGATTACGCGGTGGAACTCCAACATTTCGGAGGAAGGAGATGTGTTTTCTGTCCTTTGCGACGAGATAAACGATGTCAAAAGTAGAAGATGCAAATTCTTTCAGCGTTAAAGTCGTTGCACAGCTCCTTTAAGTGCCGCTGTGTCCTTCTCCCCAGCGTTGGCCTCTGTGGAGGCTCGTTAACGCCCGGTTTAATGGCTTAGCATCTCGGTAAGACAGAAGAAGGTCGGCAATGGCGTCTCACTCTGGCGCATGTTTAAAGCATCTGAATCTCATGCGTGCGTTTCAGCGAATTGAATAGAATAAATTGACTCTTCGAAGAAATGTACTTTTCTTAACTCCCCGCTCATTTTTTATGTAGTTACCAGTACGTTTTATTTCGCCCTTTTTCGCCATATTTACGGATAGATTTGAAGAGTAGACGGAGGGTTATACGGATCAGGAAAAAGGGCCTTATTGAAATGAGGACGGCGCAGAGAATGCAAGATATGGGGAGCCGTGTGGTGTGAGTGGCAAGTCCGGAAGTCAAACAGTCTAGAGGCCCCCGGGTTCGCAAGGGCAGCTTAGGGTCTTCGTAGAAGTGGGAATAGGTAAAACAAAAAGGAAGGTAAGAGAATCAATTAGACTTCAGAAAGAACTATTGAGGCACCATTTTCACAGCGGGAAATATAGGAAAAAAAAAATAAGAAGAAAACTTGAGTAACGCGGACATTCGGCTGAAGGAACCTAAAGACGCGAGGAAGATTGATGGGGATGAATAAAATGATAGGGACAGGAGAGGGAAGAAAAAAATGAATGGGGTCGGTTGAGGAGCGAATTGTGGAAGAAAGGGATCTAGACCGACACTTCTGTTAAGTGGAAAAAGGTTTGCGAAGGCGTTTTCGTAAAGGCGACTACTCAGATAGTGTTAGAACGACGTTAGAGACTAACTAGTGAAAGAAAACTAAACCAAGTAGAAATAAAAACAAGGAAAGCGAAGACAAAATTTGGCAGATATAGTCAGGGTACAACACTTATACAAACAGTAACACTAATTCGATATTGACAGAGTTACACACACCAATATATAATAAATGCGATGTTACATATGAGAGCAAGGTATCAAAAGACTTCGAGGTACTTGTGGTGCCCTTGCAAAAATGTTGAAGTTGCTCAGAGCGTGTGGTCCCGATGCACTGTTTTTCAGTCGCTGGATTAACTCAGTGGTATTCATGGGAACATTCTTTTTTTCCAGGAAGCGTGTGATGTGAAAGGGAGTGTCTAAGTAAAGTGTACCGATAATAAAATATTATATATGAAACGAACAATGGCATCGTTGAGAAAACCAGCTACCAGTAAGAAAAAGCTCGAAATATGTTGAGTTTTTTTTTTAAATATTAATTCGGTATCACTCTTTTTTTTTTTTGTGCAAGACATATGTGGTGTTTAGCAGAAGTGCGTTGTTGGTCTGGCAAAACAGGCGGGCGACAGGAAGGTTTGCGGTCAATTGATGAAATGAGTATAATTGGTTACTTTGTTTTACGCTGTATCTTTGTCCTATGATTTTGTAATGTTACTTATTTTTTCTTCCTTCCCTATTTCTTCATCTCTTCTCCCCTCTTCAACACTCTCTCTTCCCTTCTTTTAAAATTTTAAAATAACGCGATACATCAGCTTGAAGATAACGCGTCATTTTCTCGTTACTAAGAGTGTGTCGTTTTCATGAAGCACTAGCCAATTCCAATATTTAGTGTCGTTAATAACTGCTCAATTTTTAACTCGTTCATTCGGAGATAACTGTGGCCATACTGAAATAACTTGTGCACATTTCCTTATGGTCAATCTGGCGTTTCTTCGTCATGCATATTACAGGCATGAGCTATGTTGAGAACTGGGTTGGGCACTTGTGGTACTGCACGCTCTTTCTAGAGCCAAATAAATGCCTCTACTCGTTACTTCATCAAGAATAGATAAAAATACGTTAATAATTCCTTCTGATAAAAAGTAACTAGGCCGTTACTTCGTCATCTAAAAATGAAAGAGAATCCGGGCACAAGTAGCCCGTTACGTAAAAGTCTGCTTTTTGATAAGGTGGCATCCGCATATTCTTTATTGGTTTCTCTGCTTTTTTCTTCTCTCTTTCTATCAAATGTTGCTTTCCCTTCTTTATTCATCTTTCGTATTTAATAAAAAAAATGTGTCGCCGTCTTTTTTTAGAAACGAGTACTTCCGGGCGAGCCAAGAGAGGGCGCCGCTTAACTCCACTTTTCTCCCTCTCCTACCGTGGTACATACAAGGTCTCTGGCAACGAGCTTGAGTATCACCTTAGAGCGGTAAACCGCAACCCAAAGCCTGCAGCGGAAATGGCACCCCCCGGCTGCCGCCATCTTGCCTGTTTGCCACATTAGTGATCACGTGACGTCAAGATGGCTGCGCCCAGAGGTGGGCCAGATCAGATTGGTCAGATCACGGTAAGCAGGGGGCCCTCTGGGGTTGCGTTCCAATCTTACTCGAATGGCTCCGAGTTACGCCGGTGGGTCATGTCACGTGACAAGACTGATAAAGTAACTGAACGCGGGTAGGTTTTCGAACGCCAAAGTACAAAATATTTGCCCTAGAGTGAGATCAAATAAATTTTGGAACGCGTCCGTGCTTACCGTAATCTGGCCAATCTGATCTGGCGCACCTATGCGCGCAGCCATCTTAAAGTCACGTGATCACTAATGTGGCAAACGTTCAAGATGGCGGCAGCCGGGGAGTGCCATTTTTGGCCGCTGGTTTACCGCTCTAAGTTCACTCAAGCTCGTTGGTCTCTGGCGAGTTCTCTCTACGGCTTTGTCAGCGAGATTAACGGGGTTCCTGAACGAGGCCGGCACCCGTCCGTCCTGGTCAGAACGACCGCTTTGTTGGGTGACCTCCGGCGTCAGGCTTCCGGAAGCGGGAACACAAATCATCGCTTAAAACAACACGGCGTTACACGTTTCCAGTCGGTCCGCGGTGCGCTGTGTGCCCGCCAAGCACAACTAGCCCAGACAAAACACCGACTTTCAGTTTGCCAGAAAGACAAATTCAACTCTTTGGCGATCCCAGCTGTCTACCCCAGAGTCGCCTGTTCTCAAACGCGTTTACGAGGATTAGTATAAGTATTAATATCCATTTCGGCTCGGGCGAGCCGAGACGCAGAGACAAACCTCTAGGACTGAAAGTTTTGAGGAGAGAGGGATGAAGCTCGAAGTGCAGTGCCTCGCGGGATGTCCCGGATCCCTCGAATAAGAATTCAGAAGAAACACCGAAGCGCGTTTATACGAGTAGTGGCGGAGACTGAAATCAGGTGGCGTTGCAATCTTGGAATGGAAGTAGAGAGCCTAGATTTGAGAGAGGGTCCATCTCCAACCACGCGGAGCGTGCTTCAAAATATAGGCGGAAATTTCCGTGCGAATATTGGTCGCATTTGCGCATGCGTTGCTTTTTCGCGTGGAGAGAAGGAAAGAAGGCAAAAAGGTGGCGACGTTTGCAGACGATCAAAGTTTTCGGCAACTCCTCGAAGCACGTGTTGCAAACACGGCTCATAAACTACGTGATCCTGATCGAGGAGCTGCAAACACTCGCCAATACACGCTCTCTAAAAGGGAGTCGGGGAGGGAGGGAGAATCCGTTCTATTGGAGAACAAGGTGCGTGCTATAGACCGTTTTCGACGAGGTCCTGAATTTTTAACAGCTGCTTCATGGGTTGTCGTTTTGTATTTCAGGTACGAAATCAGTTCTTTAAAAAAACTTTTTATTTTTTTGCAAACGGCAATAAACGAGCTTAATCTACGTACCGAATCACCTCACCGGATTCGGTACGTACGACTGGGAAAGAACGTTTTGGGGCGATTTGGAAGAGGTGAAAAGTGCGCGCGGATAACTTTGCTCGTCTCTTCATGTGAACCGGCGCACGACCACGCGAACATCTTTCACGCCAATGCCCCTCCGGTCGAGAAGATGGTCTTTCTGCGTTTTCAACACAAAATATGTAATAGGATTGGCTTCCATAAAATGAGCGTAATGTTACCAATGATCCTCACAAAAAACAACAACAAGAAAAACAACGTCACAGGGCCACCAAAATTTGGCCGATTGACTTCCCGCCAAGCTTTGCGTTACGTAAACGTGTCACTGAAATGCTACATTTAGAGTGGAGGTATCATCCGCCAAATTTATCGGACGGCAATCACGTGACGTCAGGTGACGTCGGTCGACGCCGCGACGTGACCTCACATAACACCGACCACGTTGCTTGACGTCACGTTTCGACACCGTTGTGCAACATGGTTGTGTCTCTGGCGCCACGTGCAGCGTAACACCGTGGACGTTACGTCACACTGTAGCGTGCGGTCATTCCACGCGGACTCATTCTAAGCGAGTGCGGTTCATTATTTGAAGAAAAAAGAAAAGAAAGGAGCTCATTTTTCGACGTCTGCCACCGATTTGTACACCGCGGCGTCGGAAGCTGGTCGACACAAGAAAACGGGAGGCCGGACGCCGGAAACCGGAAGTTGGTTGCCAGAGGCCAGTGGGGCGCGAGGACCGGAATGAAGGAGGAAGTCACGTGTCGCTTGCCCATTTACTGATAAAAAGAACACACACACGCGTATACTAAGTTTCAAACAAATGAAACCAAAGAATGTGCGGAATCTGCGTCAAGTCAATACCACGGGTGAGTCGGTGATCCACTTACGATGATGTCATGCGTGGGCCTTGTCTTCTAGGTGGAATTGGCCCGGCCCAGTCCAGTCGGGTCTTTGTGAACGACGAAGCTCGCTGGGCTTTCCAACATGGCCGGCCCGCGTGGCGCTCTTGGACGCACGACGATTTCCCTAATGGACGGCCGAGAAATTGGCTGGATGCACGCGAGTTTTTAAGCGCACGCTCTTGGCTTGGCGCTTCTTGCGGGGATCCGGGGCGTCTCTGAAAGATGAGAAGTCGCCCGTTGACGTCACTCTCGCCCCGTGCTCTCCCCTCAGACCGCCCATGTGGCTTTTGAATCTGAAGGAGTGAATAACTTAGTTTATTAATAAATTAATAGTTGCGCACATAATTAGAAAATACATTTGTAGATTCGTAGATAAATACAGAGATAGATTCATAGATAAATACACTAGTAGACTGATATATAAATACATGAATAAATTCGTGCAAGATAGTTCTCATATGGATGATACACAGATTCATATTACACAGAAAAAAAAGAATTGATAAATAACTTGTGATTAAACCGACAAATGGTTATGCTAGTTTGTACAGGTGCAAAGCTGCGGTTTTATTAACCTTAATCTTAAGTAGTTTCGAGCAGCGTTGTGGAGGGTAATAGTGCACGTGTTTGAATTCAAAGTGATTCTCTTGCCCAAATGCAAGCGTGCAAATAAGAGATTTTTGAAGAGTTAAGCTTCGATACGGCACATGAACTTCGTTGTGGCGGCGGTGAAGAAAATGGTGTTTTGGGGTACTCATCCCTTGACATTGTAATCTTCAGGTAATGCAACGGGTATACAAAACACTTAAAGCTCAGGTTTCCTTTCTTTTTTTGTCTTATGAAATTTTTTGTTTGTTTTTAGAATTAATAAAGGAGCGTCGAGTAGTATATATAATACACTGGTGTTTTGAGTATTTTGAGTGGGCATAGAGAGCAGTTAGTTTCTGTGTGTTTTACGTTCAACCCTCGAGGCATTTAAGGCTTGATCAGTGTTAACTTTATGCGGAGGTAGTTCGTCTATATTTATGTTTTATTACATGCGATAGTCGATGGTCGTGCATATATATATATTTTGTTGCTATTTTTTCCCCTAATTTTGTTATCATGTATTGCGTATGTCAGATTCTTGATGAGGTGAACACACCTTGTCGTATTTTAAGTGCGTATCCCAATTTATAAAGTAGAGGCTTAGCTAGTGCAATGATGAATTCAATATGTATTGAACCTGATTACCGTATGTGGGGATGTAAACTGGCGCACATGCAAGCGAAGAGCTTCAGGTGTACAAAATAGCGAACGAAAATGAGGGTGTTTTAAATCAAATGCATAACCTAACCTTGTGAATTCGATATCTTACAAAACAGTTACCGAAAAACAAATGTATTCTCTTTGTTAGAAAAACAAAACAAAACAAAACAAATTATCCCATGTTTCTTCAGCCCCAAATATCAAAAGCAAGAACCAAAAAAAAACAAAAAACACACACACACACACTGCTTATAAAATTGTTTTAAAGCGTTTCTTAAAGACACTAAACAAGTCGCGGTACGCCGACACAAAAAACGACAGTGTGCTTCTAAATTTGGTATACTTTGACTTCTAGCGATGTTCTTACATTTTACCCGCTCATCCGCATAAATATGCTGGGCTCAAAGTGATCGAGTTATGATTGTGTCGGAACGCATTAAGCCTTCGTTAGGTTCTTTATTTAGTTACCACGTAAAATCATCTCATGCAAATAAAAAAAAAATATCGGTCAACTTAAGTGAACCCGCAGCTGCCACCTGGCGTCGATTCTCTCGCTTTTGAAGAGTCCGGCTCATTAAAGCTCGTTCCAGAAGTTGGAGGTTTTTAGTCGCGTAACGTTTAAGAAACACTGCCCATAGCGATTATACTTTTTTGACGTGAAAGCCCCTCTGTGTCTCGGCGCGTGCTTTATAGGCCCATATTGCTCGTTCAGCCGTCTTGTGATGGTAGCCACAACATTATCTGTGCCGTACATAGCTACGCTAAGGAGAACACACATTTAACACTACATACACTTCTAAAATAAAAAAAGGGTTCCTTGCCGGTTCAATTTTCAGTGCTCGTGCTTATGACGAGTGATTTTGCTACGCTTGCCGAAGCGACGATCATGCGCGTAGCAGAGGCCGCGGGCGGGATGCTGAGATCGAAGCACTCGTTGGCTCGGCGGTGGCGCACACCTGGAGGGTGTCTACTACGCTTGGTTTGGGTCCGACGCGGGACGCTCGGCGGGGAAATCGGAACAAAGTCGTTGTAGCTGGATAACGCGTCTACGTGGTTTGCCAGCGACGTCACCGCGACGCTGTCGGTCGACCTTCCTGCTTGCTTTTGCGAGGACGATGAAATCAGTGGTGCGGTATGTATGCACACCTGCATGGCAAGCGCGGCTACGCCGGCTTCAGGTTCCAGGCTAGGCAAGACGGTCGCGTTGACGTTTATCAGACGGCATTCGAAAAATCGTGCTGGCTGTTGCTGGCTTCAGACTCTGCGCGCGCCGCGCGCGTCTTTTTCCACAGGACGCTTTGCTGCCATGGTGGCGGTGATCATAGCAGACAGACCAACTACCCCATTCACACGACCGTAAAAGGTACCTTTAGCTGGCGGACCTTTATTCTCCGCGGCCAATCAATTCACGATCTTCCGCGCGTGGCGTGTGCTCGCGACCCAAGAGTACAGGCCGATTCGCCGATAGCAAAGGGACCCTATGTTAATGGTGCCTTTATGTTGACCGTGTGAATGGGGTATTAGTTGTGCGGAAGGATACGGCAGTTTGGCGATAGCAAGTGCGTGCTTGGGTTCTCTTATTTTTGCTTCTAACAAGATGGGACGCGTACAAAAAGAGCTCGAGATAATGACTTAACGCGCATGGCTGATTTTTGTCCAGAATCTAATATTGTGACATGCCCTATATGAAAGTTGTGCTTTTTGCTCGGCGTTTGAATTACCGATTTGCGCAAAGAACGAATGAGAAAGGAAGAAAAAGTGTGGACATAATAAATCACAGCGTGTTTAATCTGTCTGTGACTATAAAGCAGGTTGAGAAAAAAATTAAGATGATTTCAATAGTGATTTAAATCACACCAGTTTTACAAGGGTGATACCTATAACTTAAGCCTTTCTCGCACAAATAGTAATTTCGAAAATATTTTTTTTTGTTGACAAATTTTTTATACTTTTTCGTATGAGTTTAATTTGTTTCTAGAGAAAATATTATTCCAGCAATCAAAATTGTATCAGTCTGAAATATGAAACAAAAAACGGTGATCTAAACAATTCGGAGGGTTAAGGTGTTTTTTTTTTCCGTTCCACTCATTGGTCAGTTACCTAGTGTCTTATTGCAGGCAAAGCATAACCCGAAAGCCTAAACTCTAAAAATAATAGAAGTAATGTAATATTGCAAACAAAAATCAAAACAAAAAACGCTGTGCAATGCAACTGTTGTTTTACTATCTAAAAAAAATTGCGTTTGTCCTAATATAATGGCAAGATTTACAACAATAAAAAACAGTACTAAATGTAATATAGTTATATCTCAGGTAGAGAAAAGGTTTGGGCGTGCCAGCCACTTCACTTCGATGCACGCAATAAAACACGGGACCAGGAGACTAACGCTGCCAAGCAGCAGCCGTCCCGTCCGCCTTCTCCCGTCCTCGTGTTTTTTATTGTGCGCTTGTTGTCGAAGTGAAGACTAGTTATATCGTCCGCATTGTTTTCAATGATGTGACGGATTGATTTGGCAGGGTTTAAAAATGCATCTAGTGATAATGGATACATTTTCTTTTAATACAGTGATATAAATAAAATAAATATAATTTAAATAAATATTCCTGATTTAAATTTAAAAAAAAATGCAAATTAGTAAAAAAAGGAATGATTTTTTTTTCGTTTTTTATAAGAACGTAGAACTCAGCAAAGAAAATGAAGGCTCTGGCGCGCTTCTGCCTCGGAGGCAGTTCAGACTGAGCCTAACACTTCGACCGAGCGCCGACACGCACGGTTTTTAGCATAATGTCCAGCGAGCAATGGCTGTGTTTCCGTAAGTAGCAGTAAAAGAGGCCATATTTTCGCGTTTCATCGCAGTGGGCTTCAGTGCTCAGAACTCAGGGCGTTACACATTCTATCATTCTTCAAACCTCTGTCCTCTACTCAAGACATGCCTGGGAGATCGCCAGCATTAACACACGAGCGCCTTCGTCGATGACACAAGGCACTACAGCGTCACGGAAACGAAATTCACACACAAAATGCAGGCGTCTGCGGCTGACGATAACATATGCTCCATCCGCCACAACGCCCAAGGGGCAGACACAAAGAATGCGCATGGCGCGCGCGGTTTGGCAAGCCTCTCCTGCGCAGGAAGCTCTCGCACAGAGGCACTCCGCCGTGAGCCAGGCTCATGCACCAGCGTCTTTGCCTGATACCCAAGACATTTTTCTTTGTAGCAGGGCAAGCGCGTCAGCACGGGCGCAGCTTCGCTCCGTGCGCAGCGGAGCCCCGGGTTTACGATAATCGACGACAGGTAGCGCGCCCGCCGACTTTTAGATGCCCATTGGTGCACGCCGCGCGGGAAAGGCCTGCTCGTTTCGCCAGAGGCGCCTCGCCTGCGGCGTTTTCCCCTGGAAAATAGCTCCGCGCGTCCAGACGTCCCAGACCCGGTACCGCGATGGCAAAAGCGGCAAACAAACTGCTTCGCTCCCGGATGCGGCTCCACGAGATACATTTACGCGACAACGAAAGAAAAGGGCAGCCTCCTTTCTTCGCCGTTCCCGACGACGGCGGGTGACTTGCAGGTCGATCGTCCTCTTTCACTTTTAGCTACGATGTCCGAAATCGAACATAGTCGAACTCACCAAAAGTTCTTGCTGATGCGTCATCACACGCGCGCGATAACTTATTCGCGCGGCATATGAGCAAGACCAACTGGCAGCGGACGCCAGCGGCGAACGACGCATTCCCGGCGTCGACAGCAGCATCACCGCTTCATTCTGACCGGTCAGCTCCATCGATTTCTATTGGGTAGTAGGCAATGGATCGCGGATCGACTTCGCCCTGGTTAGGGCTGAGCGGCACCGGCCAGAATCCATCGCCTTTACACCAGCTAAGCGCACACGACTCCATGGCGGGAAACGGGCGGAAAGCGCAACCCTCCCTCTGCTTCTAAGCTGTTGTCGGCACCGAAGCTTTCTTTGAAGCCGTTGTTCAGGAAGCCGTGCCGAATAGCTTGCGCGGAAGCATTTGAACTGACAGCTTTTACAGCTCTTATAAACTAATCGCTTTGCGGTCGAAAGTGACCCGCTGGGCAAAAATGTAGCGCAGCTCAACAAAGGTCAGCGGCCATCCAGAGCTACCCACGGAAGCCCGCGGGCGGCTTCGATGAGTCGGGCCTAGCAGACGACAGCTCGGCGGCTTGCCGCCCACGCGGGATTCTCCATTCCAGCCACCCCGACGGCGCGGCATAATCGCCGCAAAAGAATCGTGGAGCTTTCGCCATCAGCACGCGCCTTCAGCAGAACACTGCAAGCAGCCATGGTCACGCCAGCGCTTAACAAAGTACTCATAGAAAGCGTACTCACTGCCGGCCATATCCGCGCGAGCTAATGCCGAGCACGCCGATGGCGAGCTTCCACAGTGGGGCTTTGCAACGTGCACCCCGCACCATCAAGACTGCCGGTCTTGGCACCCTATTAATAAGCGAAGCTCGTTGCGGGCAGGTGCGCCTAAACAGTGACCCTCAACATATGGCGGCCAGTGACACTTTCCATAGGTGCAGCAGCCCCACCACGGCCATAGCTGAGCCTCACCGGTTCCTGAGCGCGTGCTGACGTGACATGGTCTTCTTGCTGAACGCTTTTTAATACGCACGTGGTGCACACGATCGAGACTGTCTTCTGGGAGACCATGCGATTCGGTGCCTCGCGTGATTAAAACCGATGAACTACTGCAACACAGGGGCGTTCTTTGGGGGAAGCACACCCAGTGCTGGTAACACAGATAGCGAAAGAAAAGAGTAAAAAGACATCTCGATCCCAATCCCCGAAATGAAGCGACGAGGGTCGCGAAATGACTCGATTTCGAAAGAACTCCTCCTCAAGACAATCCGCTTAGAACCGATTCCCACTTTGCGGGCAAGTTATTAACTTCGCCTTCTCTTTGTCATTTACGGCCATTTATTATGGCGACTTTCAAGCGTTGCGCGTCAGCGAGCTCTCCTGTAATAAGAGGCTTGGAAGCAACGGGAGTGCCTTCCGTGCGTTTACTCTGGCCGGCTTTTTCTTTGTCGACGGCGCCTCTTTTCCGGCCTCTTTGGAATTCCTTTTTGGTATTGGGCAACTCTGCCTTTCAAAGCCGACCCTGAGAAAATCCGGCCCGAGCGTCAGCAGAATTCCCCGAAAACATCTCCATAGTCCTTCCAACTGCTTCTCTTCCGCTCCCTCTCTCGACGGGAGACGGTCGAGCCTTCGGTGCCGGCAGATTTTCCTCCCCGGCCCCCACTCAGATTAGAAAGCGTTAGAGGGGCCGCGGATGGATGGAATCCACCCCGCGTCGCCGCACAGCCGACGTGCGGGTTTTCTCGTGCACTACATCCATTCGAGGGCTGGCTGCTGGGGCGGCTCGGAAGGCGAGAAGCTCGTGAACTCAGTTGCGTCTTCGGTCTCGATTGCTCCAGTTTTCTTAGCGCTTCAAATTGCCTGCACGCAGCGCCCGTAGCAATATGACTCATCAACATTCGCCTCCTCTCGTGAGTCTCCACCGATCGGTCACATCCGGCAGGCTTAGTGAAATCGAAAACATCGCCCGTGGACGCGCAGTATCACACTGGCACCGTCTCATGTCCGTTTTTGCACCGTCCGTTTTCCAGCAAGGGCACGCCCAGACGCAGCTCTCGCTCATCAGGCCGCCATATCAATAACATCGACCCTGCATGAAATGAAGCCGCAGAAGGCGCCGAGCACGTCGTCAGGTCAGCCCCTCGTCAGCTGCGAGCCCCTCTCACTCAACCAACGGCCATATCACGTATGCGACAATTTCATGTTTCTTACGCCACAAGAAGATGGCAGGCCACTCTTCCGCGCATGCGCGGCACGCACAGCTTCCGGCTGAGCAAAAAGGCGGCCTTGTCTGCGAACAGCGAGCGAGCTGGCGCATATTACGGCCATTGGCGATAATCAGGTCGAGATAGCACGATTTCCGTTTCTGGTCAGCGACAACATGAGCGCAACGCAGGGGAGTGGCTTATCCCATTCACGTGTCTCTGCTTCGGTTCTGTAGGCGTCTCTTAGCGCTTAATCCTCGACATTGTACTGGCGGCGCAGCGACGACAAGACACCCGTGACCCGAGCAGTTCTCGCATTTCACACCTCGCGTTCTTAGTAGCCCCCAACGAGCGGCCGGTAACATACTCGACACATAACCGCGTTTCCAGCTTCAAGTCCAGACGCAGCTCGACCGTAGTACCAGCTAATCGGGACCTAATCACAGTGCGTCAAAAGTGCATTGTCACAGCCATTGCACGTGTTCTCACAACCACCAAACCAATCACAAACAAAAAGGCCCAGCGTCCTGCGCCCAGACGCCGCTCATTGATGCTCATCAGCTTGCAGCACGTCAGCCGCATACACAAAGCGTATTTAGCAGTGCGGCCACGTGTTAGGCATTGCAGCAGCGACACTTCATCCCTGACCGCATGGGCGTACACCCAGCGCCCCAACGTCAATAGGCGTCCCCGCACGGCACACCCGCCCAAAAACACCGACAACACGAAGTCGACCCCGCGCAAGCAGGTCGCCCCAACTCCTTCCCCTCCTGCTCGATTGAGGACAGAAATCTGGATCCCGCTGGCCGCGCCAGCGGTCAGCTCGGGGCCTACGTCTCGTGCTGCGAAGCCGCCTATCGCACATACGCACCCCCGCGCCTTCCACCCAGGGGGACTACGAATCTCCAGCGGCGTCTTCTCGGTGGCCGCATTTGCTTCGCAGGGATTAGAGAAAGGCCCGCGTAGGGCACGGGGTTTCCCAACTCGCGCCAGAATACCTCGAATGCATGCACAGCTTTCCGTTCCTTCGGGCTAACGCGTCAATCTCTTCATCGCGCGTTCTCATCACCCTTCGACCAAACTCTTCGGGAGGCCAGCGCGCGCCACTTTCGAAGGGTGCGGTCCGCGTCCGGCCATTTTGAATATCCGCATTCGTTCCCGGGGCGACATTACTTTATAACCAACATCGTCTTCTGCGAGAATCCCACGCGTGTTCTCAATGTCAGCAAGCGTATTTCGTTTTCATTTTAGGCCTATAATCATGCGAAGAGCACAAAAAACGCAGAATTGTCCGGCTTACCTGAAAGGTAGACAGGAAAACCTATAGCCGAATTGTCGGCTCACGTCCCGTCGTCATGGAATCGTTAACGAAATACAATAAGCAACTCGACAAAAAAATGGGACGAAGAAGCATTAAAAAAACGATATCCCTTTATTGCAGTTCGAAATATCTGACCACAATGTGTTATTGCACAGGGGCTGCTCTCATATGGCTGGCTTGCTTCTGAACCAACGCCCCAGCTAAGGCTGTGCGAAAAAAGCACTGCAAAAGCCAGCGCGCCAGCTGGCATGGCACCTGCATGTGAGTTTGGGCCCTCGCATGCCCGCATGCCTTAGAGGCTTTCTTTCACTCAGTCTAAGCTAAGACGCTGACTCCAGCAAGACGGCCCGGTAGTTAGAACTGCAGTCGAGAATCGCACAAACGCAGCGCAGAATCGCTTGCCTCATATCCCTCTTCTTCGCAATTTTAGAAGTCTATAAGAGATGCGAATCTCGCGCATCAGCACTATGAAGCTTCTGAGTCACGCCGCATACAGTCACAATCATTCTTATCTGGAGAGAACCTTAAGCCTCACTCTTTAGCTTGCCGTGGTCTCTTTCGTGTTTGCGTGTGGTACACCCTGCTTGCGTCTCAGGCATCTGGCGGTCTCTAGTATCTCCTCACCCATGCGGCACACGTTCAGTTTGCATAAACAGTCCCGAAAGCGCCATCATCCCTTGCTTCACCTCGCACTGAACGCACCTCACGGCACACAGTTTTCAAACAAGAAGTGCCTCGATTTACCCGATATTTACATAGCATTATACACTTTTTGGGCATTTGCCCCTTGTACTCGTGGATAGCCTGTCTGAGCAAAGCGTCAGGAAAGCGGGGACGCCGTGTTCGAGCTAACCGTGTCGCACAATATGCGCGGGTTCCCCCCCGCTCCATATAGACTAGAAACCATCAGGAGACTAGACATAGCAAATAAAATGGGTACAATACACTATACTCCATCTTCGACAGCATTTCGCAAAGTCAGCTTCCATTTCCGCATAGCGGCAATGTCCAACATGTTCGCGTACAGGTCAAGAATCCAGCAGGAAGCCCTCCCACCCCTTCCACCCCGAGCGTGTGCAACGGCGGAGGGAGGCGTCCTCTCTGCAACTGTTCGTTCCGTCGAAGCGGCAAGGGGTGGGAGGAGCTCCATTTCGCTCTTGGACCTGTCACCCACCATGGCCGCGGCGAGGCCACGGCGCGCGGAGACACGTCACAGAACAAGCCGGCGAGGGCTGCGCCTCCACCACAATACTACATTGCAGCGGACAGACAACCCCCCCCCCCCCGCTGCGCGCGCGCGCGCAGGCGGGGGAGGGGCGAAAGCCGGGAAAACGCCCCGCTATACTCGCCCGTCCCTTCCGAAATAGTGAGCGAGAGCCCCGCCCCCGGGTCAATAACCACGCACAGTGTGGGAAAATAAGTCCCTGTTCGGCTTACTATAAGTACGCTGCACAGGCGCCGCGGGTCGGGTGTCCGCGCCCTCCTTCGTGTTCCAGAGAGAACCGGGTTTCTTTCTGTATTTAGAGACAAACTGTATAAAATTTTCGTGCGCCCGTCTCGTCTTTCGGGGCCTGTGAATGGGAATGATACGACTAGGAAAGAAAGAACGGAACGCAATTTTTTTGGCATCATTACGTCGTGCCAACTCGGGTTTTTACATACCAACCGACCCCACGAGAAAAAAATGCGCTTCGAAACCAGCATCTATTTCAGACAAAACATCTCCCACAACTGACCGCGAGGCGCACTCCACGCCACGCTCCGTTTCAATATCCTGATATCACCCGAATACCCCCCACTCGCTTTATAAATATTAGCATATTTTTGTATTAAGCCTGCTCGCGCCTCTTCTATTCTCACTTCTTTTTTTTCTTCGTCTTCACTGTTATAGACTATATATATATATATATATATATATATATATATATATATATATATATATATATATATATATATATATATATATATATATATATATATATACCTAAGTCACTTTCTCTAGAAGCTATCGCCGCATCCGTTCGTAGCTTTCAGCCCCCAACTAGAACATCTCGAGAAAAAAGTCAGCATTTAAAGCGTTTTTCGATTCGCGTACACATTGTCGACTATCTACCTCTCAGTAAACTCGTTTAACGGCGCGGGCAATCTTTAACACGTTTACTGAATTTCTCAAACCCACCACCTACTGCACTTTCGATTTGGAACGCATACCGCGTGAAGTTAGTTCCTGGCCCTCGGCGCACCCGATCTCGTTTGCTCGCGCCCCCCCTCCCCCTCTCCCCCCCCCCAACGCGCCCACGCGCTTTTGTTTAACCCCGAACTCAACCAACCACGACAAACGCCCGACTGCCTCATCATCGGGCGCCCACGACGCACTTCGAACACTTGGATCGGCGCATATAGCCACGGTTGAAGCCTCAGCAGCCGACCCGTGCGGCATCTACCGCCTAACCCACTTTTTTGAGCAGGAGGAGGCACGGGATCACTGGTGTGCTCTGGAACCTCAGGGATTGGCGCTTTTTCCAGCGCAGTTACAGTCGGGTGGCGTGCCGCTCCAAGCCACGGGCACCCACAACGCCCTGACAACCGTTCGTTACTTGTGTTTCGTCCGTTGTTTCTTCAAAATGGCCCTACCCCATGCAAAAGTAAGCCTCTATGTGGCAGGCACCCATGGCGGCGTGCCTCGAATGACAGGGCAATAGAGAGCATTTTTATTCACTGCATGGGCCACCGCCGGGGGGGGATCGTTGTCAAGATATCGGGGCCAGTAGCGCGTGCGCCTGATTTCCGTAAAGTCGCAGTCCTGGTCATAACCAGATTATAAAAGGCTAATTTTTTTTTTTATTTCCGGTTTAGCTGACATATGCGTCGGCGCGCCGTTGGTGGCTCTGTCACTTGAGCGAGGTTTAGTTTTTTGCGAGCCGACATGAAAGGCGTTGTTTCAAGCGTTTCAGCCCGGAAGCCGGTGCGGCGCTCGATAGATGAGCAGGCGGTGGCTGACGTTGTCCGTTTTGGCTTTGTCTTCTTGTTGTCTTTTCCGCCAACAAATATAATAGCCGCGAGTACAGCTAAGTTACGTTTCTTCATTTCGGCTTCGCCTGCCTTAGCTGGTTTTACGACGCAAAACTTTCAAAACCAAAACACTGGACTGCACCCGCCACCGTCGAAGCGATTGTTGCGCAGAAATCCCCCGAGCGATAAAGAGAACGATAAGATAAACCGGTCTTGTTTTGCATTTTGACGCTCTGAAAGCAAATTTCAGGCGTTAAACCGCCCAAACCTTCTGGGCCAAATTACCGAAGACTCCAAAGCCTCCAACGCCTCGCTCGCACTTGTGAACGGGCGGTCGGATCCGCGGGAATTCGACGCCCGGCGACGCAGCAGGCAGATTTTTCCGGCGCAAAGCAAGATCGCTCTGGGACCACCTCAACGCCGGAATAGCCGCTTTACCGCCGCGAGCCAATCAGAACGCACGCGCCGGGAAGCGGCGCTTGCTGACGCCAGGATCCCGTCCGAGCAGACGGTCATTGCAAATGGCGTCCACTATCGTTCGTCGCCAGTTCGCGCCCGCGGCACATTGACCAGCGCTGGCGAGCCGCTATCAGCAGCCAGGCAAAACCACGTCGCACTTTGCGACACGACGCTACGCTCGATACAAGAGACAAGGGGATTATAAGGGACGAGCCGGGAAGTCAATTGGAACCGAATCGGGAACAAGCGGCACGCACCGCGGCGCACACTGCACAACAACGCCGTTTATTTACCGCATTCGCCGCGTGAAGCGAAGAGGATGTCGCGGATTCGCTCAGCACTGCGGTCATGACCACCATCGCGCTCATAAGCGTCTGCGCCGCAGAAGATCGCGAGCATTTGGGTAGCGCGTGAGTCTACGCACTTCCATATGGCCACACTAACTCTGTTGATGCACCGCGCCGAGCTGCCTGTTTGGGCTATGCTGTCGGCGAACACGCGCATCAGCGATTGCGCCACCGCCCCACAGGATGACAGCGCCTTGAGACGGCGGTAACAATGTGAATCTGGCCTGATTTTTTTCATGAAATGTAATCCACGGCGGCGAAAGTGCGTATTTTTGCAGTGAATCCGAATACCAGCCCAAAACGTAATGGCGTCTTAACAAAAACGCCGCCATTAAATAAATATCGCACTTTCATTTAATTCCGCTACACAGAGAAAAAAGCGAACTCAGGTTGACGACCGACGTTTAGATGACGTTTAACTCTCTTTGTGAAAGTTCGTCAAACAAAGGCATTATCTTAATAACGATTTAGTACATGTCCCGGGGCTTTCGACTGATGCATTCTCGCGAGTACAACTGCGTAACTACCAAAATCCACAATGAACGCATTTTATACCCCACGGCGCGCCCAGATGAACGGGCGTCGCAAGAACATAAAACAAAAATAATGCTAATTAGATTGAATTTTCATCACCGCCGTCAGTTGCAAATATCGCATTGTCTCCGTGCCACCAAAACAAAGTAAACTAATCAACCATCTCCTGCTCGCCCCTTTTTCACTATAGTTTCGTCGTTAGTTTTTAATTTTCGTCGTTAATGATGGCAGCTTCAATCATCGTATCACAGGGCTTTCCAGAAAGAAATACCCACTGGCCTGCGGGCCAGATTAGGCCCGCAGTTCTCCGAGCGACCACTGGCAGGCAGCGGCGTTCATCGGCGCCTGCGGCTCGCAGCCCGGTTCCAGCTGACCCGCCGGTTGCGGCGCAAAGAAGTGAGCGTAAACACACGGCGATGGACGCGTTTCAATATGCCGCAGTCGAAGACAGCAAAATAATGAGAGACGCTTGCCATTAATAGGTCCCCCGCCATATTATTTATAAATATCGTCATCACCCGCATTACATTCTCATTAATTATCATTACTCATCAGCGTAGGCACCACGCCATAATTTCCCCACGCCCCCAATTGCATATAGCGCCAGTGTCCCCTCAACTATTATATATTGCCATCATTAGTTTAACGGCTCCATTGGCCTTTAACGACGTGCGACTACGCCTAAGTTTCCCCATATGGTTTTGATTTATGCCTGCGAGTTTTTTTAATACCATATCGCAAATACAGTTAAAATAACATTAAATTTTCCACTTACGCATACGCAATTAACGTTTTACAATGCAATGTTATTTACAAATCGACGGTCGCCGAAAGTCTAATTTACCACATTGCTTTGCTTCTGCGTTTTGCGACCCGTTCATTCGAGCGCTTTGTAGTATAAATGCGTTCATTTTGTGGATTTTGGTAGTTACCTTTGACAGTTTGCACCCCACCCACCAGAATGCGCCATTGTAGCCCCGGACATGCACTAATTAGTATTAACACACCTCGTTTGACAGAACTTTCAGCAGTCAGAACCCCATTCAAATGCCTATCAATCAGCAATCGCAGTTTCACCTTTCTCTGTCTTCACTCAGACCCATTAAAAGTAATATTTCCTCTGCATGCCTGTTTTCTATTCATTTATCTAATTCTAGGTTTTTTTTCTGCACTCATTATATCATTAAATTTCGTACTACGTTTATCTATGCTTCATTTACCTAGTTTTCCGCGATTGTAGCCACTCTCTTTTGTTTTCGAGGTCCTGAGATTACCAGACAGATCACTAACTGACCTCGAAATTCCAGCACATCGAGCAAACGGTAGTAACGAATATGACGATTTCCGCTTAGCCACATCTGTCCACTGAAAGCCAGCTCAATAGCTTTTCGTCCGGATCGTCGCTGGACATCGGGACACAGCCGGTATTCCCGGAACGGCGTTTACCAAATAAGGGGATCGATGCATCGAACCAAGACGTCGCCCTCGCGCCGAGCGTTCCACATTTGTCGGCTCTGGACCGTGATAAGTCCGATTCGGCGCCGTCCCCCGTAGCGCTGAGACGCTGTCTGTCTGGCGCTGGCTTTTCGGGCTTTTGTTGCTGCGTGATTCTTCGCCACGAATAACGACAGGCCGCCATCAGGCGCTGTCTCGATTCTTCAGATGGCGAGCTTTGTTTTCACGCTTTGTCGACAACCCCGCAGGGATGACGCCACCACGGTAGCGCTTACACCAGCTTGCAGTGGTACGTTTTGTCCATTAGCGACGCTCGCGTGAATTAACGCACTGAAGTGCTGAATAGCCAGCAGCAAGAAGGTCGGCTGCCAGCTTCCAGTAACCAGACATTTCGCAGTTCCATGGTGGTCTGGGGCACTAGCTCTAGCAGAACTGAAAACACGGCAAGAAAAATTCGCTTAGCACTTGCGTCATTTATTTTTGCGCCATTGCTGTTGTTTCATCGTAAAGCCTGTAATGCCCACTCATTGGGTGCTCTCACAGGATGAGTTAATAAACGCCAGATTAAGCTCTAGCCTCCAAAGCACTGCAGGGCGGTATCATCACTGCAGTCATGCAGCCCCCAGAAGGCAGCAACCACAAAATAGTGACACCGAGCTTGAAGCAGGAGATGACGACGTACCTTCAAATATGCAGCTTATGGCCATACATACACCTCCACTCTGCTTCTGTGCTTCGTTTGGTCTACCTTACTGCGTTTCCTCGCGGCCAGGTGCGGGCACTCGTCCATAGCGATGTTCCAGTGCTCTCTGTTGACAACAAAGAGTTTCGACTTGGGGCCTTGAGATGGACCGCGCAACAGCTCGGACGCGTCACACTGCGACAAGACCACTTCGCGCTTGGTGCAGCACGACGGGGACCCAGAGCGTTCGTGCGTTTTATTGTGAAGTCTATATTGGGTGCAATAAGCTAACCAATTAATTACTTGCAGACCAGACGGCCAACAGATTACCTTGCAGCAGTTGCAAGCACGCACGTACGCGCGATGGCAGCACGGCAGCCTTCGTTAGCACACGCTTCGGGCACCAGGGTCGTCGAATCTCACAACACAGCCGCCTGGTGCCTCGCGAGCGCGTCGATTGGACCCCTCGGTGACGGAGGCCACGCGGGGACGAGACATGCTGACCATCCAACTTCTCGGCACCAAACTCAAGGCTACTTCAGCAGCCCAGCGAGCTTCCCTGAGTGCGAGTAAGACCGTAGGGCTTAAAGCTGATTGAACGGCCGCACTGATGACGTCGCGTCCACG
>JAZHYW010044321.1:0-15683 GCA_037355805.1 Ixodes ricinus | reverse complement strand
TTTTGGGCCCACACTAAATGTGCGGTAAACACGCCGCTTTTTTGGATCATATTGCCCGATCATAATGTACACTACAATATTTTGATGAACGATGCTGGCGGAACGCTTCCCGAGGTGCAATAAACATTATTTTGGGCCCACACTAAATGTGCGGTAAACACGCCGCTTTTTTGGATCATATTGCCCGATCATAATGTACACTACAATATTTTGATGAACGATGCTGGCGGAACGCTTCCGAGGTGCAATAAACATTATTTTTGGGCCCACACTATAATGTGCGGTAAACACGCCGCTTTTTTGGATCATATTGCCCGATCATAATGTACACTACAATATTTTGATGAACGATGCTGGCGGAACGCTTCCGAGGTGCAATAAACATTATTTTGGGCCCACACTAAATGTGCGGTAAACACGCCGCTTTTTTGGATCATATTGCCCGATCATAATGTACACTACAATATTTTGATGAAAGATGCTGGCGGAACGCTTCCGAGGTGCAATAAACATTATTTTGGGCCCACACTAAATGTGCGGTAAACACGCCGCTTTTTTGGATCATATTGCCCGATCATAATGTACACTACAATATTTTGATGAACGATGCTGGCGGAACGCTTCCGAGGTGCAATAAACATTATTTTGGGCCCACACTAAATGTGCGGTAAACACGCCGCTTTTTTGGATCATATTGCCCGATCATAATGTACACTACAATATTTTGATGAACGATGCTGGCGGAACGCTTCCGAGGTGCAATAAACATTATTTTGGGCCCACACTAAATGTGCGGTAAACACGCCGCTTTTTTGGATCATATTGCCCGATCATAATGTACACTACAATATTTTGATGAACGATGCTGGCGGAACGCTTCCGAGGTGCAATAAACATTATTTTGGGCCCACACTAAATGTGCGGTAAACACGCCGCTTTTTTGGATCATATTGCCCGATCATAATGTACACTACAATATTTTGATGAACGATGCTGGCGGAACGCTTCCGAGGTGCAATAAACATTATTTTGGGCCCACACTAAATGTGCGGTAAACACGCCGCTTTTTTGGATCATATTGCCCGATCATAATGTACACTACAATATTTTGATGAACGATGCTGGCGGAACGCTTCCGAGGTGCAATAAACATTATTTTGGGCCCACACTAAATGTGCGGTAAACACGCCGCTTTTTTGGATCATATTGCCCGATCATAATGTACACTACAATATTTTGATGAACGATGCTGGCGGAACGCTTCCGAGGTGCAATAAACATTATTTTGGGCCCACACTAAATGTGCGGTAAACACGCCGCTTTTTTGGATCATATTGCCCGATCATAATGTACACTACAATATTTTGATGAACGATGCTGGCGGAACGCTTCCGAGGTGCAATAAACATTATTTTGGGCCCACACTAAATGTGCGGTAAACACGCCGCTTTTTTGGATCATATTGCCCGATCATAATGTACACTACAATATTTTGATGAACGATGCTGGCGGAACGCTTCCGAGGTGCAATAAACATTATTTTGGGCCCACACTAAATGTGCGGTAAACACGCCGCTTTTTTGGATCATATTGCCCGATCATAATGTACACTACAATATTTTGATGAACGATGCTGGCGGAACGCTTCCGAGGTGCAATAAACATTATTTTGGGCCCACACTAAATGTGCGGTAAACACGCCGCTTTTTTGGATCATATTGCCCGATCATAATGTACACTACAATATTTTGATGAACGATGCTGGCGGAACGCTTCCGAGGTGCAATAAACATTATTTTGGGCCCACACTAAATGTGCGGTAAACACGCCGCTTTTTTGGATCATATTGCCCGATCATAATGTACACTACAATATTTTGATGAACGATGCTGGCGGAACGCTTCCGAGGTGCAATAAACATTATTTTGGGCCCACACTAAATGTGCAGTAAACACGCCGCTTTTTTGGATCATATTGCCCGATCATAATGTACACTACAATATTTTGATGAACGATGCTGGCGGAACGCTTCCGAGGTGCAATAAACATTATTTCGGGCCCACACTAAATGTGCGGTAAACACGCCGCTTTTTTGGATCATATTGCCCGATCATAATGTACACTACAATATTTTGATGAACGATGCTGGCGGAACGCTTCCGAGGTGCAATAAACATTATTTTTGGGCCCACACTAAATGTGCGGTAAACACGCCGCTTTTTTGGATCATATTGCCCGATCATAATGTACACTACAATATTTTGATGAAAGATGCTGGCGGAACGCTTCCGAGGTGCAATAAACATTATTTTGGGCCCACACTAAATGTGCGGTAAACACGCCGCTTTTTTGGATCATATTGCCCGATCATAATGTACACTACAATATTTTGATGAACGATGCTGGCGGAACGCTTCCGAGGTGCAATAAACATTATTTTGGGCCCACACTAAATGTGCGGTAAACACGCCGCTTTTTTGGATCATATTGCCCGATCATAATGTACACTACAATATTTTGATGAACGATGCTGGCGGAACGCTTTCCGAGGTGCAATAAGCATTATTTTGGGCCCACACTAAATGTGCGGTAAACACGCCGCTTTTTTGGATCATATTGCCCGATCATAATGTACACTACAATATTTTGATGAAAGATGCTGGCGGAACGCTTCCGAGGTGCAATAAACATTATTTTGGGCCCACACTAAATGTGCGGTAAACACGCCGCTTTTTTGGATCATATTGCCCGATCATAATGTACACTACAATATTTTGATGAACAGATGCTGGCGGAACGCTTCCGAGGTGCAATAAACATTATTTTGGGCCCACACTAAATGTGCGGTAAACACGCCGCTTTTTTGGATCATATTGCCCGATCATAATGTACACTACAATATTTTGATGAAAGATGCTGGCGGAACGCTTCCGAGGTGCAATAAACATTATTTTGGGCCCACACTAAATGTGCGGTAAACACGCCGCTTTTTTGGATCATATTGCCCGATCATAATGTACACTACAATATTTTGATGAACGATGCTGGCGGAACGCTTCCGAGGTGCAATAAACATTATTTTGGGCCCACACTAAATGTGCGGTAAACACGCCGCTTTTTTGGATCATATTGCCCGATCATAATGTACACTACAATATTTTGATGAACGATGCTGGCGGAACGCTTCCGAGGTGCAATAAACATTATTTTGGGCCCACACTAAATGCGTAAACACGCCGCTTTTTTGGATCATATTGCCCGATCATAATGTACACTACAATATTTTGATGAACGATGCTGGCGGAACGCTTCCGAGGTGCAATAAACATTATTTCGGGCCCACACTAAATGTGCGGTAAACACGCCGCTTTTTTGGATCATATTGCCCGATCCTAATGTACATTACAATATTTTGATGAACGATGCTGGCGGAACGCTTCCGAGGTGCAATAAACATTATTTTGGGCCCACACTAAATGTGCGGTAAACACGCCGCTTTTTGGATCATACGCTTGCCCGATCATAATGTACACTACAATATTTTGATGAAATTGATGCTGGCGGAACGACAACCGAGGTGCAATAAGCATTATTTTGGGCCCACACTAAATGTGCGGTAAACACGCCGACTTTTTTGGATCATATTGCCCGATCATAACGTACGGCTACCAATATTTTGATGAACGATGCCGGCGGAACGCTTCCTGAGGTGCAATAACCAACATTATTTTGGGCCCACACTAAATGTGCGGTAACCACGCCGCTTTTTGGATCCGCTGCCCGATCATAATGTACACTACAATATTTTGATGAAAGATTATGGCGGAACACGCTTCCAGGTGCAAGCATTATTTTATTTTATAAATGTGCGGTAAACACGCCGCTTTTTTGGATCATATTGCCCGATCATAATGTACACTACAATATTTTTGATGAACGATGCTGGCGGAACGCTTCCGAGGTGCAACAAACATTATTTTGGGCCCACACACCAAATGTGCGGTAAACACGCCGCTTTTTGGATCATATTGCCCGATCATAATGTACACTACAATATTTTGATGAACGATGCTGGCGGAACGCTTCCGAGGTGCAATAAGCATTATTTTGGGCCAACACTAAATGTGCGGTAAACACGCCGCTGCTTTTTGGATCATATTGCCCGATCATAATGTACTACTACAATAGTTTGATGAAAGATGCTGGCGGAACGCTTCCGAGGTGCAACAAACATTATTTTGGGCCCACACTAAATGTGCGGTAAACACGCCGCTTTTTTGATCATATTGCCCGATCATAATGTACACTACAATATTTTGATGAAAGATGCTGGCGGAACGTTTCCGAGGTGCAGCAAACATTATTTTGGGCCCACACTACAATGTGCGGTAAACACGCCGCTTTTTTGGATCATATTGCCCGATCATACGTGATACACTAGCAATATTTTGATGAAAGATGCTGGCGGAACGCTTCGAGGTGCAATAAACATTATTTTGGGCCCACACACTAAATGTGCGGTAAACACGCCGCTTTTTTGGATCACATTGCCCGATCATAATGTACACAAGTACATTTTGATGAACGATGCTGGCGGAACGCTTCCGAGGTGCAATAAACATTATTTTGGGCCCACACTAAATGTGCGGTAAACACGCCGCTTTTTTGGATCATATTGCCCGATCCTAATGTACACTACAATATTTTGATGAACGATGCTGGCGGAACGCTTCCGAGGTGCAATAAACATTATTTTGGGCCCACACTAAATGTGCGACAGCCACCGCCGCGTTTTTAGGACTCATATTGCCCGTCACCATAATGTTAATTGCTATTAATATTTTGATGGAACGATGCCGGCGGAACGCTTCCCTGAGGTGCAATAAACATTTATTTTGGGCCCACACTCAAATGTGCGGTAAACACGCCGCCTTTTTGGATCATATTGCCCGATCTATAATGCGCCATCGAGCAATGATTTTGATGAACGATGCTGGCGGAACGCTTCCGGAGGGTGGCCATAAACATTATTTCGGGCCCACACTAAATGTGCGGTAAAACACGCCGCTTTTGGACTCAGCATTGCCCGATCTATAACTGTGCGTTTACAAATAACATTTTGATGAAACGAGCGCTTAGAACGCCTCCGAGGTGCAATAAACATTATTCTGGGCCACATCACTACCGCGCCTGGAAAACACGCCGTCTTTTGGACTCAGGCTGCCCGATCATAACAAAAAGTACGCTACAATACTTTGATGAACGATGCTGGCGGAACGCCTGAGGTGCATTAAATGATGATTAAATTCACATCAAAATGTGCGGTAAATGATGCCGCCTTTTTGGACTCACCGCCTGATCAGCAATGCGTTAATTTGTTACATTTTGATAACGATAATAAAACGCTCTTTGAGGGTAATAAACTTTATTTTTAGTCAATACTGAAATGCGTAAACATTGCTTTTTTGGAGATATTTACCGATCATAATGGCGACTACAGACGGAGAACGACACATGGAACGCTCGAGGTAATAAAGAAATATTTAGCCCACACTGACAAAGTGTAAAATAAGTCATTTTTTTGACTATATTGTCTGATCATAATGCTAACGCTATTATCTTTATTAAACCATTTTCGCTGTTCAAGCCTGAGGTAATAAATATTTATTTAAATTCATCAAATGTGTGAAATATCGCCGTTTTAACTATATTTAACTGATTCATAATGTATATCATATCTTGATGGAATCATTGCAAGTAGAACGTCGAGGTAATAAATACGATTAAATTCATCGATGCGTGTAAATATCGCCGTTTTTGGACTATGAGCGTCTGATTCACGTAAAATAATTTAGCAATAGTTCGACGAACGATGCCAAGGAAATCATCGAGGTGCAACAAAATCTTTGGGTCTACACTAAATGTGCAAAATATTTTTGACTGTACGTCTGACCGGTACAAATAATGCCATTAAGACTTAATAACGATGCTAAGGGAACGCTTCCGAGGTAATAACATTATTTGGGCCCAATATCTAAATGTGTGGTAAACACGCCTTCGCTTTTGACCATATCGTCTGATCATAATGCAGACTAATACTTTGATATCCATGCCATGGAACGTCTTGAGGTACAATAAACATTATTTTAGTCCATATCTAGAATAAAAAGTATAAAGACGTCTTTTGACTATATTGTCTGGATCATAATGCGTATACCATAATATTTGATGAGATGTTAAGTAAACGTTCTGAGTACAACATTGATTTTGGTCACACTAAATGTGCAGTAAACATTAAGGTTTTGGATCATATTTGCCCGACCATAATGTACATACGCATGATGATGAACGATGTTGGCGCAACGCTTTCCGGAGGGTAAGAACATTATTTAAATTACATCTAAATGTGCATGTCGACGCTGCTTTCATAACCACGTCTTATTCATAATGCGGGTAACATAATATCGATGAACTGGCAAAGGCGGAACATCGAGGTGCATAGAAAATACTAAATCACGTGTAAAATGACGCTAAGTTTTTGACCATATTCGATCATAATGTACATAACAATATTTGATGAACGACATATATCGCCTGAAAGTAATAAACATTATCTTACCGGTTTATCAAATGTCCTTGCAATGACGCTGCTTTTTTTATCTATATTGTTCGATCATATCGTGTACATTATACATTTTGATGAACGTATTATGAAACGTTTCCGAGGTAATAAACATTATTTTAGTCATTTGCAAATGTGCGGTAAAATGCCGTTTTTTTATCAGCTCCACGTCTGACTATAATGTGCATTCTATATACTCTTGATGAATCGATAATAACGCTCTTGAGGGTATTAAATGATTTTGGGGTTCATGACAATGCAAGTAAATATCATTGCTTTTTTTGATTCAGGTGAGCTGTCTGACTATAATGTGGTTATCTATTAATATTTTGATGAATCGATGCTGGCGAAACGCTCTCCGATAGTATCAACATTATTTTAAATTACTGACCAAAATGTGTGGTAAAATAGCCGTTTTTGACTGTTTTGCCTGATCATACGTACATCATAATACTTACGAATGATGTATGAACGCTTCCGAGTATGCACAGAAATGATGTTTTAGCCCATACTAAAATGTGCGGTAACACGTCATTTGGACCATTGTCTGACTGAGAATAAAAAAGGCACTACAATATTTGATGAACGATGCCAAGGAACGCTTCCGAGGCGCAATAAACATTTTAAATCATCAGATGTGCGGTAAACACGTTTTTGGATCATACGTCTGATTCATAATGCAAAGATTATTAACATTTTGATGAACGATGCTGGCGGAACGTTCGAGGTAATAAATGAGCGATTTAAATCGACATCAAATGTGCGGGTAAACATGTTTTTGACTAACGTCTGATCATAATGCGTTAATACAATATTTTGATGAATGATGTTTGTTTAAATCACCTGATGCACCAATAAACTTTATCTTTGGGTCACCAAACGCGTAAATGACGCCGTTTTTTTGACCATACGTCTGATCAGGCCGCGCAACGCATAATACTTTGATTAACGATGCCATGAACTGGCCCGAGGGCTGTTATCGAATACACCAAATGTGCGAACAAACGCTCTTTTTGGACTCATATTGCCCGATCATGTCGTACATCATTAAGATTGATGAACGATGCTTATGAACGCCTGGAGGGTAATAAACATTATCAAAATTGCAGACTTAGCTGGCAAATACGCCAGCTTCTTTGACCAGGCCAGTCTGATCATAATGCACGGCAATATCTTTGGATGAACGATGCCATGGAATGCCTGAGGTAATAAACATTTGGGCCCATGACGAGATGTGCGAAATGACGCCGCCTTTGACCGAGTACGTCTGACCGGTAATGTACACTGCTGGGTTAGTTTATTAACGGATGCTGGCGGAACGCTCTTGAGTGGTCAGGTGGTCTTTAAACACACAACGTGTACGCCGTTTTTTTGACCATATTGCCCGACCGGGCATGCATACTACAATATTTTGATGAATGATGTTATAACGCCTGAAAAAATAAACATTGTTTTGGCTCATTAAATGTGTAACACGCTTTTTGGATCTTCAGGCTATTGATCATAATGTGAATGTTGGCTATTTTTGATAATGATGCTGTTGAACGCTTCAGCGTACAACATTATTTTGGCCTATATCAGCCAGTAAAATACGCTGTTTTTGGATCATAGCCACCAGATCATAATGTACATCATAATATTTTGATGAACGGATATGAAATTTTCCGAGGTGCACAAACATTATTTAGCCCACACTAAATGTGCGGTAAACACGCCGCTTTTTTGATCATACTGCCCGATCATACTGTACACTACAATATTTTGATGAACGATGCTGGCGGAACGCTTCCGAGGTGCAATAAATATTATTTTTGGGCCCACACTAGATGTGCGGTAAACACGCCGCTTTTTTTGATCATATTGCCTCGATCATAATGTACAATTTCGGCAATATTTTGATGAACGATGCTGCGGAACGCTCTCCGAGGTGCAATAAACAATATTTTGGGGCCCACACTAAATGTGCGGTAAAACACGCCGCTTTTTTGGATCATATTGCCCGATCATAATGTACACTACACATTTTGATGAACGATGCTGGCGGAACGCTTCCGGAGGTGCAATAAACATTTTTTAACATACTCAAATGTGCGGTAAACACGCCGCTTTTTTTGATCATAATGCCCCTGATCATAATGTACACTACAAGATTTTGATGAAAGTTTTATATGGCAACCCAATTTGGGCACACCCCAGCTTTGCCGCCGTGGGGCCCACATTATTATCTTTGGACCCTGTAATGCCGATATGGGAGCCGCGGGGATTTTAAATGGCAGCCCAATTTGGGCACGCCCAAGCTTTGCCAACGTGGGGCCCACATCAATATTTTTGGACCCTGTAATGCCGATATGGGAGCCGCGGGGATTTTAAATGGCAGCCCAATTTGGGCACACCCAAGCTTTGCCGCCGTGGGGCCCACATTATTATCTTTGGACCCTGTAATGCCGATATGGGAGCCGCGGGGATTTTAAATGGCAGCCCAATTTGGGCACGCCCAAGCTTTGCCAACGTGGGGCCCACATCAATATTTTTGGACCCTGTAATGCCGAGATGAGTCCCGCGCGGGTTTTATATGGCAGCCCAATGTGGGCACACCCAAGCTTTGCCGCCGTGGGGCCCACATTATTATCTTTGGACCCTGTAATTCCGATATGGGAGCCGCGGGGATTTTAAATGGCAGCCCAATTTGGGCACGCCCAAGCTTTGCCAACGTGGGGCCCACATCAATATCTTTGGACCCTGTAATTCCGATATGGGAGCCGCGGGGATTTTAAATGGCAGCCCAATTTGGGCACACCCAAGCTTTGCCGCCGTGGGGCCCACATTATTATCTTTGGACCCTGTAATGCCGATATGGGAGCCGCGGGGATTTTAAATGGCAGCCCAATTTGGGCACGCCCAAGCTTTGCCAACGTGGGGCCCACATCAATATTTTTGGACCCTGTAATGCCGATATGGGAGCCACGGGGATTTTAAATGGCAGCCCAATGTGGGCACACCCAAGCTTTGCCGCCGTGGGGCCCACATTATTATCTTTGGACCCTGTAATTCCGATATGGGAGCCGCGGGGATTTTAAATGGCAGCCCAATTTGGGCACGCCCAAGCTTTGCCGCCGTGGGGCCCACATTATTATCTTTGGACCCTGTAATGCCGATATGGGAGCCGCGGGGATTTTAAATGGCAGCCCAATGTGGGCACACCCAAGCTTTGCCGCCGTGGGGCCCACATTATTATCTTTGGACCCTGTAATGCCGATATGGGAGCCGCGGGGATTTTAAATGGCAGCCCAATTTGGGCACGCCCAAGCTTTGCCGCCGTGGGGCCCACATTATTATCTTTGGACCCTGTAATGCCGATATGGGAGCCGCGGGGATTTTAAATGGCAGCCCAATGTGGGCACGCCCAAGCTTTGCCAACGTGGGGCCCACATCAATATTTTTGGACCCTGTAATGCCGAGATGAGTCCCGCGCGGGTTTTATATGGCAGCCCAATTTGGGCACACCCAAGCTTTGCCGCCGTGGGGCCCACATTATTATCTTTGGACCCTGTAATGCCGATATGGGAGCCGCGGGGATTTTAAATGGCAGCCCAATTTGGGCACGCCCAAGCTTTGCCAACGTGGGGCCGACATCAATATTTTTGGACCCTGTAATTCCGAGATGAGTGCCGCGCGGGATTTTATATGGCAGCCCAATGTGGGCACACCCAAGCTTTGCCGCCGTGGGGCCCACATTATTATCTTTGGACCCTGTAATGCCGATATGGGAGCCGCGGGGATTTTAAATGGCAGCCCAATTTGGGCACGCCCAAGCTTTGCCAACGTGGGGCCGACATCAATATTTTTGGACCCTGTAATTCCGATATGGGAGCCGCGGGGATTTTAAATGGCAGCCCAATTTGGGCACACCCAAGCTTTGCCGCCGTGGGGCCCACATTATTATCTTTGGACCCTGTAATGCCGATATGGGAGCCGCGGGGATTTTAAATGGCAGCCCAATTTGGGCACGCCCAAGCTTTGCCAACGTGGGGCCGACATCAATATTTTTGGACCCTGTAATTCCGATATGGGAGCCGCGGGGATTTTAAATGGCAGCCCAATTTGGGCACACCCAAGCTTTGCCGCCGTGGGGCCCACATTATTATCTTTGGACCCTGTAATGCCGATATGGGAGCCGCGGGGATTTTAAATGGCAGCCCAATTTGGGCACGCCCAAGCTTTGCCAACGTGGGGCCCACATCAATATTTTTGGACCCTGTAATGCCGATATGGGAGTCCCGCGCGGATTTTAAATGGCAGCCCAATTTGGGCACACCCAAGCTTTGCCGCCGTGGGGCCCACATTATTATCTTTGGACCCTGTAATGCCGATATGGGAGCCGCGGGGATTTTAAATGGCAGCCCAATTTGGGCACGCCCAAGCTTTGCCAACGTGGGGCCCACATCAATATTTTTGGACCCTGTAATGCCGAGATGGGTCCCGCGCGGGTTTTATATGGCAGCCCAATTTGGGCACACCCAAGCTTTGCCGCCGTGGGGCCCACATTATTATCTTTGGACCCTGTAATTCCGATATGGGAGCCGCGGGGATTTTAAATGGCAGCCCAATTTGGGCACGCCCAAGCTTTGCCAACGTGGGGCCCACATCAATATTTTTGGACACTGTAATGCCGAGATGAGTCCCGCGCGGGTTTTATATGGCAGCCCAATGTGGGCACACCCAAGCTTTGCTGCCGTGGGGCCCACATTATTATCTTTGGACCCTGTAATGCCGATATGGGAGCCGCGGGGATTTTAAATGGCAGCCCAATTTGGGCACGCCCAAGCTTTGCCAACGTGGGGCCCACATCAATATTTTTGGACCCTGTAATTCCGATATGGGAGCCGCGGGGATTTTAAATGGCAGCCCAATTTGGGCACACCCAAGCTTTGCCGCCGTGGGGCCCACATTATTATCTTTGGACCCTGTAATGCCGATATGGGAGCCGCGGGGATTTTAAATGGCAGTCCAATTTGGGCACGCCCAAGCTTTGCCAACGTGGTGCCCACATTATTATCTTTGGACCCTGTAATGCCGATATGGGAGCCGCGGGGATTTTAAATGGCAGCCCAATGTGGGCACACCCAAGCTTTGCCGCCGTGGGGCCCACATTATTATCTTTGGACCCTGTAATTCCGATATGGGAGCCGCGGGGATTTTAAATGGCAGCCCAATTCGGGCACGCCCAAACTTTGCCGCCGTGGGGCCCACATTATTATCTTTGGACCCTGTAATGCCGATATGGGAGCCGCGGGGATTTTAAATGGCAGCCCAATGTGGGCACACCCAAGCTTTGCCGCCGTGGGGCCCACATTATTATCTTTGGACCCTGTAATGCCGATATGGGAGCCGTGGGGATTTTAAATGGCAACCCAATTTGGGCACGCCCAAGCTTTGCCGCCGTGGGGCCCACAATATTATCTTTGGACCCTGTAATGCCGATATGGGAGCCGGGGGATTTTAAATGGCAGCCCAATGTGGGCACACCCAAGCTTTGCCAACGTGGGGCCCACATCAATATTTTTGGACCCTGTAATGCCGAGATGAATCCCGCGCGGGTTTTATATGGCAACCCAATTTGGGCACGCCCAAGCTTTGCCGCCGTGGGGCCCACATTATTATCTTTGGACCCTGTAATGCCGATATGGGAGCCGCGGGGATTTTAAATGGCAACCCAATTTGGGCACGCCCAAGCTTTGCCGCCGTGGGGCCCACATTATTATCTTTGGACCCTGTAATGCCGATATGGGAGCCGCGGGGATTTTAAATGGCAGCCCAATTTGGGCACACCCAAGCTTTGCCGCCGTGGGGCCCACATTATTATCTTTGGACCCTGTAATGCCGATATGGGAGCCGCGGGGATTTTAAATGGCAGCCCAATTTGGGCACGCCCAAGCTTTGCCAACGTGGGGCCCACATCAATATTTTTGGACCCTGTAATTCCGATATGAGAGCCGCGGGGATTTTAAATGGCAGCCCAATTTGGGCACACCCAAGCTTTGCCGCCGTGGGGCCCACATTATTATCTTTGGACCCTGTAATGCCGATATGGGAGCCATGGGGATTTTAAATGGCAGCCCAATTTGGGCACGCCCAAGCTTTGCCAACGTGGGGCCCACATCAATATTTTTGGACCCTGTAATGCCGAGATGGAGTCCCGCGCGGGATTTTATATGGCAGCCCAATTTGGGCACACCCAAGCTTTGCCGCCGTGGGGCCCACATTATTATCTTTGGACCCTGTAATGCCGATATGGGAGCCGCGGGGATTTTAAATGGCAGCCCAATTTGGGCACGCCCAAGCTTTGCCAACGTGGGGCCCACATCAATATTTTTGGACCCTGTAATGCCGAGATGAGTCCCGCGCGGGTTTTATATGGCAGCCAATGTTGGGCACGCCCAAGCTTTTGCCGCCGTGGGGCCCACATTATTATCTTTGGACCCTGTAATGCCGATATGGGAGCCGCGGGGATTTTAAATGGCAGCCCAATGTGGGCACACCCAAGCTTTGCCAACGTGGGGCCCACATCAATATTTTTGGACCCTGTAATGCCGAGATGAGTCCCGCGCGGGATTTTAGATGGCAGCCCAATGTGGGCACACCCAAGCTTTGCCGCCGTGGGGCCCACATTATTATCTTTGGACCCTGTAATGCCGATATGGGAGCCGCGGGGATTTTAAATGGCAGCCCAATGTGGGCACACCCAAGCTTTGCCGCCGTGGGGCCCACATTATTATCTTTGGACCCTGTAATGCCGATATGGGAGCCGCGGGGATTTTAAATGGCAGCCCAATTGTGGGCACGCCCAAGCTTTGCCGCCGTGGGGCCCACATTATTATCTTTGGACCCTGTAATGCCGATATGGGAGCCGCGGGGATTTTAAATGGCAGCCCAATGTGGGCACACCCAAGCTTTGCCGCCGTGGGGCCCACATTATTATCTTTGGACCCTGTAATGCCGATATGGGAGCCGGGGGATTTTAAATGGCAGCCCAATGTGGGCACACCCAAGCTTTGCCAACGTGGGGCCCACATCAATATTTTTGGACCCTGTAATGCCGAGATGAGTCCCGCGCGGGTTTTATATGGCAAACCAATTTGGGCACGCCCAAGCTTTGCCGCCGTGGGGCCCACATTATTATCTTTGGACCCTGTAATTCCGATATGGGAGCCGCGGGGATTTTAAATGGCAGCCCAATTTGGGCACGCCCAAGCTTTGCCAACGTGGGGCCCACATTATTATCTTTGGACCCTGTAATGCCGATATGGGAGCCGGGGGGATTTTAAATGGCAGCCCAATGTGGGCACACCCAAGCTTTGCCAACGTGGGGCCCACATCAATATTTTTGGACCCTGTAATGCCGAGATGAGTCCCACGCGGGTTTTATATGGCAACCCAATTTGGGCACGCCCAAGCTTTGCCGCCGTGGGGCCCACATTATTATCTTTGGACCCTGTAATTCCGATATGGGAGCCGCGGGGATTTTAAATGGCAGCCCAATGTGGGCACACCCAAGCTTTGCCGCCGTGGGGCCCACATTATTATCTTTGGACCCTGTAATGCCGATATGGGAGCCGCGGGGATTTTAAATGGCAACCCAATTTGGGCACGCCCAAGCTTTGCCGCCGTGGGGCCCACATTATTATCTTTGGACCCTGTAATTCCGATATGGGAGCCGCGGGGATTTTAAATGGCAGCCCAATGTGGGCACGCCCAAGCTTTGCCAACGTGGGGCCCACATCAATATTTTTGGACCCTGTAATGCCGAGATGAGTCCCGCGCGGGTTTTATATGGCAACCCAATTTGGGCACACCCAAGCTTTGCCGCCGTGGGGCCCACATTATTATCTTTGGACCCTGTAATGCCGATATGGGAGCCGCGGGGATTTTAAATGGCAGCCCAATGTGGGCACGCCCAAGCTTTGCCAACGTGGGGCCCACATCAATATTTTTGGACACTGTAATGCCGAGATGAGTCCCGCGCGGGTTTTATATGGCAGCCCAATGTGGGCACACCCAAGCTTTGCCGCCGTGGGGCCCACATTATTATCTTTGGACCCTGTAATGCCGATATGGGAGCCGCGGGGATTTTAAATGGCAGCCCAATTTGGGCACGCCCAAGCTTTGCCAACGTGGGGCCCACATCAATATTTTTGGACCCTGTAATTCCGATATGGGAGCCGCGCGGATTTTAAATGGCAGCCCAATTATGGGCACACCCAAGCTTTGCCGCCGTGGGGCCCACATTATTATCTTTGGACCCTGTAATGCCGATATGGGAGCCGCGGGGATTTTAAATGGCAGCCCAATTTGGGCACGCCCAAGCTTTGCCAACGTGGGGCCGACATCAATATTTTTGGACCCTGTAATTCCGACATGGGAGCCGCGGGGATTTTAAATGGCAGCCCAATTTGGGCACACCCAAGCTTTGCCGCCGTGGGGCCCACATTATTATCTTTGGACCCTGTAATGCCGATATGGGAGCCGCGGGGATTTTAAATGACAGCCCAATTTGGGCACGCCCAAGCTTTGCCAACGTGGGGCCGACATCAATATTTTTGGACCCTGTAATTCCGATATGGGAGCCGCGGGGATTTTAAATGGCAGCCCAATTTGGGCACACCCAAGCTTTGCTGCCGTGGGGCCCACATTATTATCTTTGGACCCTGTAATGCCGATATGGGAGCCGCGGGGATTTTAAATGGCAGCCCAATTTGGGCACGCCCAAGCTTTGCCAACGTGGGGCCCACATCAATATTTTTGGACCCTGTAATTCCGATATGGGAGCCGCGGGGATTTTAAATGGCAGCCCAATTTGGGCACACCCAAGCTTTTGCCGCCGTGGGGCCCACATTATTATCTTTGAACCCTGTAATGCCGATATGGGAGCCGCGGGGATTTTAAATGGCAGCCCAATTTGGGCACGCCCAAGCTTTGCCAACGTGGGGCCGACATCAATATCTTTGGACCCTGTAATGCCGATATGGAAGCCGCGGGGATTTTAAATGGCAGCCCAATTTGG
>JAZHYW010044320.1:0-35907 GCA_037355805.1 Ixodes ricinus | reverse complement strand
TGCGTTGAACCGTTCAATTAATAGGGTGCTAGCTGTTGCCGCCGGGTGCTGGGCACGTAATCCTGGATAAGTTCGCGACGATATTTCCGGTGCGTTAGTTTCGTGGAGAAGGGGAGAAGGAAGTGGGGAAGCATGAGGGACGACACTTACAGGTTGCGCGGAGAAAGGTCATGCGGGTTGCGGTAAGGCAGCGAGAGAATCGGGAGCAGACGAGCAGTTTTCGGAGCAAAAACCTGCTCGCCGCCACTGAAGCTTAGCAAAGCTCAAAAAAAAGAAAGCAAAGAAAAACGAAAATGGGATCGTCTAACCGAGCAATAAACTAATCTGGATGTGCTGAATTCGAGTATAAGGGGCCACGCAATGCCGTTTTCGGCGTTCATTGAGGCTTCTTTGTCGCTAATGCTAAACACGTGGCATCCTTGAATTCCCTAGAAAGAGGCGAGGAATTTCTGTCATGTTTGATCGACTTTGTTTAGAACTTTGTTTTTTGTCTACACCATCGCCCATCGACTAAAATTAAGAAAAACGGCAAAAAAAAATCGATTTGTTTTTAGCACACATAAGAGGTTGTCTAGATTTTGCCATGAATGGGGACACATTTAGTCCCCGCTTGTTTTCTATATTAAATAAAGATGTTCTATCTAGATTTTGCCGTGCACGTGTTTATAATAAAATTTTCAGAGTTTCATCCACATTAAATGAGGCAGCGTGTTCGCGGGACCAGAACGACTGAAGCCCAGTAATAATAATCAAGATGCAGGAGCTATGAAAAGATCCTTTGTGACATACTTTCCGCGAACATGTGTGTGTGTGTGTGTGTGTGTGTTTATGTGTGTGTGTGTGTGTGACGTGCTGTGTGTGTTTCGACGAGCATCATTTAAGAACATATTGCATCGTTCGTAAAATTGTTACGCATCGCGTGTAAAGCACTGGTCCAACATTGTTTACTTCCATGCATCAGCAGATATTTTGATCTACTGCTTGTGCCTATAAGATCCAAAACTTTGGTCTCTTACACTTTCACTGTGTGCAAGGTTCCTGGTATTATAATTCGAATAAACTGAATAATAACTTGTTATAACCGTAAGATTGGGTACAACTAGAGCCACTCGATATGGCAGCGTAGCTGCCAGAGTAGCGCCACGCTTTTCCCTGTGCCGCCTCTCACCGTGATTGGTCACACGCGGTACCATAGCAACGAGCTGAGCTGGCTCGGTTTCCTTAGCAACCGAGTGACTGCTCGTCACGTGACCTCGCAAGAGCCGTGATGTCACCGGTAAGATGGCAGCGCCCAGAGCTGGTGGATACGAGTTTGTTCGGTGCGCGGTAGTCGTAATGTGCCGCTGCTTGCCGACGATTTCGGACTTCTTCGTGCTCTCTGACACAGGTATAACGTGAAGATCTGAAAGAATGAGACTTTATACCTTTTCTGTGCAAGATCGCTCTGGATATTAGCACCTGTGCGACAGCATCAGTCATATCGCCGTAGCGGTGCTCGGATTCCCGGATGTGTTCAAGGATCGATAAGACTTCTTGCATGCAATTTTCGCATACTCCTAGCCTTGTTTGAACGTTGGAATGTCTGAGAATCGATGCGAATTGTATGCGTCGCATGTTGGACCTTGGGGAAGTTGTTTCTGCCCCAGGTAACCGCGCAATCACAGAAACTTTTAGCGAGGAAGCTCCTGCGATCTTTACGTTTTGTACTAATCAACGATTTTATCATATAGCTTTTAGGATAACATTTTCGCATTTTCTAGCTTCCTTTGAATGTTGGAATTTTTGAGAATCGAAACGAAAGGTATACGTCGTGTGTAAAGCCCAGGGGAAGTTGTTTCAGCCCTGGGTCACCGAATAATCACAGCAACTTTAAGCGAGGAAGCGCCTGCGATCTTTAACCTTTTGTACTAATCGACGATTTTACGAATTGACAGTTCTGAAGACTTTGATAAACGTGCTTTCGTTGCAATAGCTTGCACTTGATCGCAGTGTTTTTTGGTTTGTTTTTTTCAAGTGACAAGCTGGCGTTTGCTCAAATGACGTATATGAAATGACCTTCTCTATAACAATGCATCAACACATACTATTAAACTTATATGCTCAGAGGTGTGTTCGTCTTTGTAATTAACAAGTTACAGACAATTATTTTTTAAGAGTGTAATATTTATTTTCTGTAGCTGGGCCCGTTTTGTGCTCGTTAATGTCCGTGTGCTATGATGTTATCGTCATGTGTGTATGGTTCTAAATATCCTCTTTGCAATGCCTACAAAAGCCAAAATGGCGTCAGCCGACCCCAGCTCACGCATTTGACACGAAAACTGCGTCACTCGGACGTATGCGCTCGTCAACAATCAATTCGTCGACGAATATTTAAATTCGCGTTCGTGGCCAATGAGTGCACATGAGTGCACTTGCGAATGCCAAGTTCTATGGTGTGCCTAAAAAGCACGGTGGAAGATTGGGGTCATCGCACCGGTGCCCTAGCATGTCACGACCGCGTGATTCCACTGTTCTCTTTTGAGTTGAGGATTAAAGCTAAGGAAGAAGAAGTTAAAAAATCATTTCATGGCCCCTTTAACACGGGTATGCGTGCTACACCAGATTAAAATATTGACTTTTTGCATGCCGGTAAACTTCCGGACGACCACTTGGCCTGTCGGCAAGAACACCTCATCTCCGGCGTCCGTCTCTTTTGATGGCGTTAACAATCCTCTGGAGACCACCATGCTGTCCTTCTTGGTTTAACCCCGTCGACTGTTCATCGCCCAAACGAGGGTGAGACCGCCGTCGACGTCGCTCCTCGGCAGTCGGTGAGATAATCTCATCTTGAATGAATGATTGGGTCTTGAAGAAGTATGATGCTAAGCATACATTCTCTTACTATGGGGCAGTCGAGCAGCAGTCATGTCCCAAGGCAATCGTCCTGTCGTGGCCGGCGTAATCGGATTTTGTTCCATAGGAGCGAAGTCCGAAAGTACAAGGACGGTACGTTCGTCCCACGAAGCGGCCGCCATCCCGGCGGCGCGGAAAACCACTCGCCTTGTCCGCGCACCTACGATACTTAGCAGCTCTCGTCGCCCGACACTCCCCGGGCTGCAAATCGTCTCACTTCACAGAAGAAACAGGCACCGCTCCTCCAGAGGCCCGTGCCGTACCGCCATGCAAAGCGTCTTTTAGGTCTTTTACCACCTTTCAATGAACGAATGGAGATATCAGCTAGATAAAGGTTGCCGCCCGGCGTCGCTAGCAGTACGGTTGCCATGGCAACCTCCCAGGCCCAAAATGGAGATCACTATAGGCGCTTCTGACGTCGTGCATCTAGATAATTTTGCGTCGTGTCGCTACTCTGGCAGCTTCGCTGCCATATAGAGTGGCTCTAGCCTATACCAACACGCTGTTTCCAAAAAAAGTACGCGTTTCTCCACACCAGGTAGGGACACTGCGCGTAGACTGAAACCAGCTTCGGGTGAAAAAAGAAAGCGTCTACACATGCGCAGCGCCGACCGCAGCGCAGCCTTAGTTACGTGACGTCATAGGCGTGTATTGAAATGGAAGGGTATTTCTTTCGGACGCCTGGCCTCCAGCACGTGCTCGTTTCCATTCGGTACTATGAATCCAGGAGCACGCTCAGAGCTCACGAAACAATATCTTGTTATCTAACTATAAACCTTTGCACTCGAGGCGCGAATACCGAAAGACATTCGCGCCTTTCTTATTAGGGGCAACTGCCCAAAACAAAATCAGCATGACTTTTATGTCAGGAACCATGTAAAAAATTCAAATGGTCTTCTAACATTATTTTGGCGTTTTTACGAGGCATACCTAGCTTAAGCATTCTACGCCAAACGATCCAGGCCTTAATTTAACCCTCGCGAATTCGGTTTAAAAAGTGCGTCTTATAGGTGATGAAAAAGGTATCTTTTTCCAGATTTGCCAGCAATGACTATTTACTTTATGTTTTTATTCTTTTTTAACGACACCATACATTAAAAAAGACAGGCCTTAAGTGGTAAGAAGTACTTATTTTTTAAGTTTTAAAAGCTATACAGCAAAATAAACACCGTTCTTTTGAGTTTAACACATCCTTCCAAATGATCCAATATGTTTCGTTGCTCACTTCTGAGCGTTTTTTAAGAGTGCAGATGCGCTAAACATGTACTGAAAACATGAGATTGAAGTTTTATTTTTCAAAACACGCACCATATAAAGACTTAAAACTTATGCGTGATGGTAATAGGGAAAAACATAGTATTATAAAATAGCTTTTATTCAAAATGTTTTACAGTGTTTTTTAAAAAAAATAGGAGGACAATATTGAACATGTAACAAAATACCCAGTTTTCAACCAAAAAAACTACAAACGAGGTTCGTCTAAAAATAGGTAATCAACGGTTATAGATAGGCCAGGACAGAATTATTAAAACCTCGCCCCGCGGAAGCCTTCTGACCGGTCCGCTTCAGGCCGCGGTCTTTCCAGTGAAGCCCGGCCCACGGCTCGCTCCAGCAGACACGCTGCTAGTCGCTCAAAAGAAGTCGCGCAAACAAAACGGCACCACGACGCGCTCCAAATGCGCAAACTAATGGCGAGTTCGCGTGGTTCTTTCTGAGCGCACTCGAGCGCTTTTTTAAGTGCCTGCGAAATCGGGTTGTGGAAAGGAAATGTGGTGGCCTGATCGGCCGGTTCTTTCCAAGGGCGCCCCTCCGTCTCAGAGCGCTCCCTAGCACCAGAGCCATATACAGGGAAAGTTTGGCCAGCTGGCGGGGCCTTGTCGACAGCTCATAAATTGCATCACTGACACACCACGCGAACGCCTTGGCCACGCCCAGTTCGCCATCTTCGATTCCAATACACCGGGAACTTATGCCCGTATGCTTGGCTCTCGGTTTCCACCAACGCATGACTGTTTTATCGTGTTTAAAGTCATCCGCTTGCAGTATTTTGGGGTGTGTCGTGTTTATTCAGGAGCCATAATAATTTAGTTCCCGGTTACCATGTATATTCTCTGTCCGCTCTCGCGCGCGTCACCAGCCGTTTATATGATTCGTGGATGTTCGGTACATCGCGCAAATTACGCTGGCGTAAATTTCGCAATTTTCAGTTCAAGTTGACGCCTCTTGTTATTGTAGGAGTGCGTAACGATAACAACTTCTAATTCGCAGCAGAGGGTTTTTTCTGGAATGTTCTGATACGCGAGAACATACGAGAATGCCAAAGTTGCCCGTGTTTTCGAAGAAAATTATTTGTTAGATTGTAATGTAAGTTAAAGCCCTTCGTCCGAGACTTTAGAGGAGTTTCCTTTCTTCATAATTGCATTTTCTTTTGACTATGCGTCGACGTGTCAAACGCGATGGCTTGATCAAAGCGATCCCTACTCCTGATATGCGATGGGCACGCCGCGCGTGCTTGCCGCGTGCCTCCACCGAACTCTCTTACCAATGAAACAGCAATTTTGTTCTGCAAACACCTAGGAAGCCGCAAGCTTGCAAAGAAAGAAAGAAAGTAAATGATGGTTGTGCGAGTTCGCTGGCATTAGAAACGGTGCCGGCACTAAAGTTTGTCATAACATTAGAGCCGTTTATTTCATAACGGAAGGTTACGAAATAGACATCGACCAACCCAGCCTCAGGACGCTCTTCACAAATGATAGGTTTGCTCGTTTCGATAGGTTGAACTCAATTTATTTACCACTCCTAACGACGCTAAGATTACAGCATCCACCGTTATGACATTACATCAAAATTGATAGAAAATAGAAAGATGACGAAAGTAGCTTTTTATGCAAATTATAATGTTTATTTGAATACGCCTCGTTTGTGTCATGCCCTGCCTTCGTCCTCATCTTTGCTGCGCACGCACACATTTTATGAAATGACCAACCACTTAGCCCCAGCAGCCACACTTCTTGTTTATTAGAAAACATGAAGATATAAATTCATTCACTTTGCGGTTTGGAGAAGAAAAAAACGGAGGAAAACATTTTGCAGATTGAACGTCCCTGTCTCGTGCTGCAATTATTCACAATGTGCATTGCATTTGAGCTTTGTGTAGCAACTAGTTTGCTAGTTTCCTTCACTACTGAGAAGAAAACTCTATTTTATTAACCGTTTCAAGATGAAACAAGCCCTCTTTTCTTACCTCACAAAGACAAGAACCTTCCGTGCGCGTCCACAATTGTCGCGCTTAACTTTATTCAACCATCTTTTGCGATGTTCTTGTCTCCTTTTAGAAACATAAAAGAAAAGCAAAACGAAAACGGTGATGGCCGTGTTTGGTACTATCAACCACAAAACAACCGACCATTTTTTAACCACGAAACCAACAAATAGGGGCCTGTACGCAGGATACCCTGCATGCGCGTGCGTTGGCCTGGGATTGGTAATGGTTGAGAGGCCCACGCCGTTCCCCCGGCGTTTTCTGTTGCAAGGCTGTTGCTAGGCCTGCCGTAAGTTCTATGGGAGGAGTATGGGAGGAGCGAAGGCATGGCGAGAGGTCACCGAGGACAATAGATGTCCAGACTCTTCCCCTATCTATGGCTCTGCTTAGCACTCCGGCTCTAGCCCTCTAGCAGTCGGAGTGTGGAGCGGCGCAGGCGTCACGTGGCACTTGGACTAGGATCACGTCGTTTTGTTGGCGATGGCCGGCAATGGACTGCGATGGTGAGCAGGGTCCGGCATCAAGGCGATGACTATCTGGTTCTACAAAGTGCTTGTGCGTTCGGCGGTGCGAGGACTACAACGGACGGGACGACATATCCTTGTGAGCGTGACAGAAAAACTCGGCGAGCAAAGAACACGAGTTCCTTGCTCAAAGATGTGCGACGGCTGCGTGAGAGACGCCATGGCTTCTACATATTTTATTTATGTTTTCTCACAGTTCCATCTTGGCCAGTGAGCGACGCTAGTTCGCCGCGGGCTGTTGGCCGCGCGCATGTACTCGTGAGAAGACTCTATCTGGTCTTACACCATGGCCACAACAGACATGTAGAGGTGGCGGAGGCGCTACACTCTAAAAGAAGGGTGTATTCTTACACCCTTCGCCCCATATAATAAACCCCAAAACTTCAGTTCGACGTGCAGCGCACTGATATCGATCTGGCGGTACTAAGTTTCATGATAAGCTTGATAGCCGTGTGGCACAACTTATTAAACTAACTAATGTAAGTGTTACTGATTATAAAAAAAAATAATCAAGGTTTTCTTGGCCTTACTGCAAAACCTCAGCGTTTTCTTGCTGTAAACTTTGATACGTACTTTAGCTATTTAAAAAAAATTATACCGCACACTCTTAGCAAAAAGGGTCAGTATAGTCCTCCCTAAAGGGAGGAACGCTCTTGACACATATGTTCCTTCAGAAATGGAGGAACTTTCGTCCCTAAAGCAGGGGAGCAAAAGTTCCTCCGTCGCCTGCATCTCATTATGGCGGCCACGAATCGAGGAAATCGAGCTCAATAAGGCTTAACGAGAACACGAAGTCTATTGTACGGAGCGAGAGGAGCAGCAAATAAAAACGTAACACGAGCTTTCCGCGAACTGTATCTATTTCCGAAGCCGGCTTCCCCCTGCAGGTAAAGAAACTTACGTTTCGAAAGCATGCAGTCACTCAGTCGTCTCATCGTCAGCACTGCGATGTTAAACGGAGACAACCGGCACCCAGTTCGCGCACTTTGTCTTACCTTTGCTATTCCTCGAGCCACAATTCCTTCGTCAACCGTTGCGTCAACCGCACATCACGAAGGAGTGGTAAACCATTCGCCCGCAAAACCAAAATCCGCTCTTAAAAAAAAGCAAATCCGAAGCAGCCTCTTGGCTCGTTTCAGCACGGTAACACGAAATTATGGCGTAGCCGCGTAGCGTAAAAAAAGGAGGTTAAATCGCTTGCCACCAGATGGAAGAATCAAGCAGATTGATCGCAAGTAGCTAGGCTAGGTGGCGCTAGTTACACCCCAATTCATGTTCTACAAAAAATATTTTACTTTCTGTCGCCACAATTGAGCTTCGGGACCCTTTCTTTCACACAGGTACACATACTACGCGTTCTACGGTACAAGCATCAGCTGAACATACATAGAGCGCATACACATACACACAAACATCAATGCAACAGCATACAAACAACAATACAACAGCACACTAACCCGATCACTACTCCCGAGCTCTGCGTTTCCGTCTTTTATAGTGGTCGTTCTGAACGTACGGAATTTTTCGGTGACTCTTTAAGCAATAAAAAATATTCCCAGCATGTTGATTTTTTTCCAGCAATGTCATACATCTGAGAGTATTTTTAATGGCTCAGGGGATGAATCTCTTATTAAAAAGAAATGCTCGATCATGCCGTAATTATTTGAAAGCCAATAAATCGAGCCGCTCCAATGTGGTTCCAAGCCTGGGTTTGTTTCCCCGCACGGCACTTCCGAGCCAGTATTTCTATTGTAGTGTTCGTTTTACTATTTGTGCTGTTCGCGCACGGCTGCAATTGCCGTCTAGAATTAATCTGTGTATAGCGGATATTCACTCAGCTGGAAGTGATGCTTCACGGGCAGAGAGATCGCTTTTCGATCAACTTGAATGCAGTCGAAGCCGCGACTTGCGGCAGGTGTTAAGTGTACGAAGCTACCCCGTGGCGAGCTCGAAAACGTCTAGCGCTCATCCCAGCGCGCCACTTGGAGGGCAGTTTCTCCAGGAACCGTAGTATATTTAAACAGCAAAATAAAGGATAACTTTTTTTTTCGATTTTACGTTTTTTTATGCTAAAATTTCATTGTAAATATAGTACTTTCCGTCATTATTTCGTACTGTTCAGTATTTTCACCAGAGCGCAATCGCTCTCGGGGACCGACAGTCACATTGGCCACTGTACGATAGGAGCTTACCGTTCAGACCAGCGTTCCAACATGATTATCCGCACGTCGATCGACTGCACCTAATTTCTCAAGTGGTCTTAAACTCTTTAATGTAAAGGGGAATGTCAACCTGCGACACCCCGCCCCCTCCGATCACGGCCCAACCAGCGGCATCAATGCCCGACAGTTTACGTCATCTCATCTTGTTGTTACACCACTGATACGCGAACACACGGTCACATCGGCGATAATTCCAGTCTTCTCTTCACTACGCACAACACTGCCATCACGATGTTGCTGCTGACGTTGCCGACACGCAGAAATACAGAACCACGTTGAACGCCGGTTGGCACTCGGCACGGGAAAACAGAACCGAATCGGCACGGGAAAACAGAACCGAACTCAGCACGGCAGCCGGCAGGAAAACCTGCCGGCTGCCGAATTCAGCACCAGGCAGCCGGCAGGAACACCTGCCTGCCTTGGACACAGTTCCTGCGATTTCCATAACGTCGAAAACGTCGATACAGATCCGCGTGGTTCCGCTACTGTAGTTCCGCTTTAAGTTCCGCGTATCTCCCGCAATCCAGAGACGGCCATCTTATCCAGTGTACGTAGCGCTGCTGGCACTGCTCCGGAACTTCGCTGTTTCTAGCGGCTTCATTTGTTCGTTTGAAAAAAAATAGTGATAAAAACGTCAATTCAACCGAATGTTCTGCACGCTTGGACTAGAAGACGGTATTAACGGCGGCCTTCGCTGCCGCTGAAGCTCAATCAACTCAACAACATTTATTAAACAACGTGCGCGACGTGCTCGAAAAACGAAACCGAAAGAAGATGCCTCCCTTCTTTTCGAGTCCGCTTGGGGGCGCGTCAGTAGCAGGGAGGAAGACGCGCCGTTGCTGCCTTTTACCTCCATTTTTTCTTAGAGTGCAGGGTCAGGGCCCAGCGGTCGAGGCGGCCGAGGCAGCCGAGTTACGAAATGTGGCCGAAGAGGCCGAGGCCCGAAGCCCGCCACTATCGCAGCTGATCGCAGCCGCCCAGTGTACGTAGCAGTGTCGGCATCGTTTCGAAGCTTAGCGGTTTATGACGGATGTGTTTTAACTCTTTCTTTGTGAATGCCGAAAACGCCGCGGCAAAAGAAACGACTGAAGGACCGACCTCGTCGTCTTGGCCCCTGCGTAAACGGCTTAGATCCAACCTGGGTGCCCAAATCTTGTTTATCAAACAGCGCGCTGATGAAGCTTGTAGCAATGATATTTGTATAGTTTTCCTTGGCGTCAATGGATAATAAGGACTTTAATTTTCCTTCCGTCAGTCTGGGTTTGTTTATGCCTGTTTTGGTAAATAAAAAAATTAAAAAAAAATTAACGAAAAAAAAACAAAAAAAAAAACACCGCTCCTTCCAGGGATCGAACCTTCGACCACTTGGTCAGTAGCGCGATGTTCTACCCCTGCGCCAACTGAACAGGGAGGAACTCGACCTCCTCCTTTCATCCAAACTTCCGTTCCTCCCTTCTCTGGGCAACTTGACTACAACAAGGAGGAACAGTCGCCGTTGCTACCTTTCTCCTCCTTTTTTCTTAGAGTGCACCGTTATCAAGCTTCTCGTAACATTTGGGGCCTGTCTGTTCGACTATAGGGGACTGTACGCCGAACTGAAGTTTGGGGGTGCATTATATGGAACAAAAGGGTGGAAGGTGATACCCTTTTTTCAGAGTGTACAGCCTAATTGGGGGGAGGGGGGGGCAGGCTTCGGTGTAGACAGGTTATCACCTGCTCAGGGGTCCCGATTGTCAACCGCTGTGTGGCAGCTGGCAGTCGGGAAAGGGCGCCAAGGCAGCAGGTGCGTAGGGGACAAAACGTTTACCCTTGCATAGGCGACACGGCTGATTCCTCGCTGGCAGGGAGGGCCGTCGTTCTCAGGAAGCACACCGAGGCGTCCGCTATCGCCAAGCATTTGTGGCGAGTGGCTCGAATCCGGGATATAGCCGTTTTAAAAGGCGCTGCATGGGGCGCCTGAGGTTGCGCCGGCTCCGAGGTGGGGTCAGCTCTAGTGCCGACCACCTTCTGACCCAGGTCGCCAGGGATTTGGGTGAGCGCGTTGGGTGCGGTGGCACCCGCATTTGTGCAAAGCGGTTCCACTAAATGGAGCCGTCCACAACCGGCACCACCCCATCCTCCTCGACAGTTCTTTGAAGGAGGCTTTCTGGATACAAATTACTATTTTAGAAACACAGAGAGAAACTACACTCAAAACCGAAGGTTGCAACGACTGTCAGAGTTACTTTCTGAAGTTCGCTCGCCGATGGGGTCATGCACCGTCCGGCCGCAGTGCTGAGTCCGCGCTCCCGACTGCACTTAAGGGCTGTCTGAACAGGAGTGTCCCCTGCCTCTCTCCCCAGCCCGTGGTTCACTGTCGTCTCGATCGTAAACGGAGTAAGTAACCTTATAGTCAATGATGTGGACAGGGCCAAACTCCTCGTCGGTGTCCGGCCGAGGGAGCCTGTATGTAAGCGCGGTACTCACGACTTTACCTCGTAAGACCATTCCCACCTCGGGGCCAGCAATGTTGTGAACCTAAAAGCGACACTTCTGAGTGGGTGAGTTCTTTTTAAGACGAAGTTCCCGATGTTATATTCCAGGTGACGATAGCTTAATCGTACTGAACCGCCTGCTCGGTCCGTGGTGTATTGAGGTTCTTTCTGGCGTCGTGCAGCACACCACACCCGGTGGGCGAACTCTGAAGAATTGAGAACGTCTCAATTCTCCTCTGCGGCTTCTACAGCAGTTGTCCAGTGGAGACGGCAGATCTTTACCCAGGCTCAAAAACGCTGGAGTAAATTCAGTATATATTTCCATGGTCGTCCAAATGGCGAAGCCAATCTCGGAGATGTGGTTGTCCCAGTCCCTTTGTCTTTTTGAATGCGCAATAAGCATGATTTTGAGGTTCCGACTCACTCGTTTAGTGACATTGGCCTGAGGATGATGTTATGTCGTCATCTGATGCTTTATAATGAGTGCCAATCAGCAGTATACGATCACCTTGGTGGTGAAGTGCCTAGCATTATAGATATCGAGACAAGTGGACCTGCTGAAGCGCAAGCAAGTATCTAACAATTTCTCCCAGATCGCTCCGAGATCAGTTTGCTCGGTGGGTACATCTCCACCCAGTTCGAGAATTGAGTAGTGATTACCAGCAGATACTAGCTTCTACGGGACTCTTGGGCAATGAGCTACGATGTCGTAAGATAATATTTCCCACTCACCACCGACTGAATAAAGCCCAAAGGTTTGGCACATCTCAGCTTCGCCTTCAGTCAGGCTGGGTATCTACGAGCGTACGGAAATACGTCCGGTCAAGTCACAGCATGACATAAATTTTGAAAAGTCTTGCTGCCGCTGCCATGACCGGCTAGTGCTCAGTCGTAATGGTGCCCTTTAAACTTTCTACGCAGCTATCCACCAACTACAGCCCTGAAGGAAGAGTAATTTACCTCCTCATCGACGACCGTTGGGATGTAGCCGAGCAACAAGCTGTCTCTCCCGCCATATATAAATCGAGCGGGAAATTCATTCGCCCGTCAGCGTTTCCGGTGTTAGCTGCAATTCCGATAGTTTTTCCAACACCCATCGACAAAACCCATCCGCTCTGTGTGGCCCGGGCAGCCCTTCATTGCTTACCGCCTTAACCCAGGTCACGATTCTTTGCTCTCTCGTGAAGTATCCTTCCGCTGCTACAAGCTCTGTCCTGCCTCCTACCGCTGCCACGAGCCTCATGCAGCCTTCTACCGGTGCCACGTGTCGCGGGTGATTCACCTCCATCCAGCCGTCTCTACGTTTTCTCGCGATCGCCCATAGCCTCTCCCCCGCAGCCCGTGATACTCTCCATTCAAACCAGAGCTCTTCGCAACCTTCAGGTTGCGTCAGCTTCTTCCAACCACTACACTGAGGCGCCCGAGAGAGTGCGGTCGCGACCTTGTGGGCCGAGCCCTTCCGGTACTCAATCGCATATGAATAGAGCTGTTGGGTTAATGCCCAGCGAGCCAACCAACAGTGCGCCGGCTAATCTGTCTCTGATCCGCATCTCATAGTTTGCAGAATGAAACATTTTAATAAACCACGCCCAAAGGTTTGCCATTTATTGTTACGGCTATTGCAGCCACCTCGAACGCACGGTGTTGCCCGTCAATGCGACAGGCACAATTCGCGAAAGGGTCCTTTTGTCCGATGCTTCCAAGGCGGCCGCGTAGGCACCTAGGTCATACAGGAAATTGTGTACAGACTTTCCATCAGAGTAACGCGAATACGTCGGGCGGAGTATGTTACATGGCAACCATGGTACGGACAAAAACGCCGCCCTTCAAACAATTGGTGCGGTGCCTAATTTTTGCGAAACCATTTCCAACATCGCATCTTTAACGCACAAGGTCTCCCGCGTCTTCGCCGAATGCCATCGGAGCGGAAAGCGAAGTACCATTCTCCGCTAGCGTTTGTGAGCCAGTGCTCTCATCCGCCGGGCATCTCCGATGACGTCCGCCCCTCGCCTCTCGGACAGAAGTTCTTACTCGCACCGCCGTTGGACTGTGTTTCAACAGGAATCGTTTACTGACAGGAACAGGTACGCTTGCAAGACACGACGTACACATTTCCCCCAGAATGAACAGGAATTCGCTATGTGCGCAGCTATCCCTGGGACGACTTAAAGCAACGGTTGATCAACCAAGCCCCGCGTTGGACGCCAAACTAATCTGGGATCGTTAAACATTTTACTACGCGCGATTCGGCCGAGTCACTCTCCAGTCGTTCCCAAGGAAGTCACACAAAAAGAGCAAGTGTAACCAAACTATTTGCTAACTCAACTTCCGTCGCCCCAAGTGCCGTTCCCCTCCGGTGGTGGCTGCAATTGACTGGCTTCTTCCGTGAACCATGACTCTCTGCTAAAGATTATCTATGAGTTGAAACTCACTATTCCAGACCTCCGATGAAGCCTCACGATAAAGACCCGGTGAGGACTGTTTCTCAAAGACTTCTAACTGAGGACTGTTAATAGAAGACTCCCAAATCAAGACTGCCAAGTGAAGACCCCCAATGAAGACTGTCCAGGCCCCTGTCTGCTATCTCCTTATATAGCCAATCCAACCCTTTGTGTTCCGCACCTCTCCCCCCCCCCCCCAGATTATCGTGCCCATATAAGGCCATGTGCGAGCTACACGGCACCCATCTGGCGAGAAAGCTTGGCTCGCAACAAATGAAGGGGAATGTCGACGACTGGCGAAGGGTGTCGGCTCTGGCACAAAAGGCGTTTGAGGAGTCCACAAGTGTTTACATGAGAGGGATATGTGGGCTTCGACACCGGGCACGTAGAGGCAAAGTCAAAGGTTTTCCACGAGTAGAAATGAGTCATGAATGAACAAATAAGTACGTTCATTGCTCAGAAACAAGGAGAACGCATGCTTGAAATATTGCTGAAGAAAAAAAAACGGCACTCTTTTTCTATAAAGCCTTGAAGTATAATTAATTCAAAAATAAATGGTATCAATAAAACTGATGCTCAATTTAAAGGTACTACTGGTCCGTACTCTTTTTGGAGATGTTTCTGAATAATTAAATTTTTCCCACTTTTCTCTTGTCTAAGAAAACAAATTATCTGCATCTTTACTGAACGCTTACAACGCCTTTGTGATAACGAAATAATAAATTTACGTTTCTATGTTGTGGCGTCTTTTGTACCCGTAGAAAAAGTACTGGCGGGATTTCTAGTATTGGTAAAGTCGTGTGTTCAACATCTCTGGTTGTCCAAGACGGTGTACAGAATGTGCTTTTTTTTCGTTTTTCATCCACTGAGGCTTGCGAGCCCTAACCTGTACAAGTTAGAATAAATAAAACTAGAGGCTATTAAATCTGTCTGTCAATTTTATCAATTTTTGTTGCACCAGTGAGTGGCAGTGCGTCCACTTCTTTCTAGATGCACCGCAAAAATTGCTCACGGCGGCAGAGAAGCGGCAGCCGTGCTGACGTCCGCCATGTTTGTCAGGGTTGCTACGTTTGTTGCAGTGGTTGCAAGAGTGTGCCCGCGTGCTAAGGGCAGTCGTTACAGTCGCTGCGGTCGAAGCGAACGCTGTCGTAAATAACGCGCTCGTGGCAGATATCTGAATCAGCCTTAAGTTCGCTGGACAAAGTGCAAGTGGCCAGCGGCTTTAGCTTGCACACTAACTATGCTAAACTAAGTATGACTCGTCGCCGACGGTCAACTGCGGACTAAGTATGCTAACTGTAACCCGTGCCTGATGGTCGCGTGCGGACTACTTATGCTGGACAAAGTATCACATGTCGCGGACTACCGTCGGCGGAAAGTCATAGTTAGATCAATTGCTTACGCATTTGTTCATTTCTTACTTGTGGCTCCGACCAGAGATGTTGGACTGCGAATTCCATGGTCTTGGTTTTGATTCCCGCTAAGATTCTGGGTTAATCATTTCGGTTTTGATTTTGTGTCCCTACTTATGATCATGTACGAATTGCTACGAATAATTATGCTTTTTATATGAGTCGTGTCCTACAGGCTATGCACTCTTTATTTAGCCTTTGCCAGCGTGTGACCATTTTCTATCACATCCGAGCTTTACACTGTTGCATAAAATCCAGCCCATTAACACATACTTTGTAAATGAATAACAAAAACAAATTGCACTTCACCATGGCATGAGCCAGACTTCTTATGCAACGGGCTAGAAGTAAGGTTTTCATTGCTTCACCATAAATCAACGACTTGGTTACTCTCCGAGAACAGGAACAAGACGCGTATTTCCATTATCTCTTCGTGTAACGAACAACAATACAATGTTCCGACCATGTCTTTTGCTTCAACTCGCTTAATGACTCTAATACCGCGGTCAAACCGACATCATACAAAGATCGTCTGTAGACACTATCATGTTTCTTTCTAGTATGACGGTCCAGTTTCCTTAGCCCTAATAAATCATCTGCATACCTGTTGAAAATATTCACATATGTAAAGAAAACATGCTTCGGACACGATTAAGGCGTGTACCATTTCTTCTGTGTGATGCATGACAATAGCGCCTGCCTCAGGTGGGCAATCGAAAGAGGTGCTTATCAGTGAACATGTCGACACTGCGTCAAGATACAGACGTCTAATTCTACACCTCCTTACACTCGTCGAAACTGCGCCCCCTTTGTGGCAGATCGAGCACAGCTTTTTAGGTGAAATAGGTCACATTGGCACTTTTGAGAGAAACAAATGCACGGCTTCCCTCTATAACGAGTCACAAAGAAATAGTGAAATCATGTTGCAGTGAAGTTTCATTGCGTCTTTCAAATAGCGGTTTTAAACGAGTTCTGCATTGAGTGGTCTTTCAATATTAAACAATCTAATGCACCTACTTCATCACCTCTTGTCAGCCTTAAAACATACCCTGAATCAACTGAGCTTTCCAAAGTACTATGAAATCGGTAATACACGTTGTTTTGAGTAGTCTTTTATAAACCGCAGAGATTACTGAAAGCCCATACATTAGAAAATGCACCTTGTCTTGGACCATTTTCGTGGTGGTTCTAGCTTGTTTCAATAAATATAATATATTCGTCTCATCTATTTCTTTAAATATGCTGTTTTATAAAATGCCAGAAAATATTTTAAAACATTTTCAAAACATTTAGTTTTTACGTTGCGCGCCTCTCATATCACTTAACTTGTATGCGTGTACATCAAGTTGGCTTACTTTTTGAGCGCAACCAAGAGAGCTCCTCATTATACCTCCAGTTTGGCGATAGAGGTGGCATGTTCTGAGCACTTTGAAGCAGATTAAAGCATATTTAATATGTATTCATGATAGTTTAGAAACTTCTGAGAAGCTGAAAAGTTCGGACTCAGTACGCCTGCAAACATATATTTCGTCAATTCAACTACAGTTCTCTGCACCTTCTAAGAAATTAGTAGTATTGCACTATTTTGTTTGTAGCTTGCACATATTGTTTGTACCTTACACATCTACATTCCGACGCGCAGCGGTAGACCGCAGTGGGACGGTGGAAGTTAACGTACGCAAAATTTGGAAAATTTCGATACCTTTCTTGAGCGCACATATTTCCTAAGGTAATTAATCGCGAAAGCGAAGCGTCCAAGTATGCGTTAAGGATGGACTCCATGCTGCGAATATGCCATTTAAATCGTCGAACTTCACACGGTGGCTATTGCTGTGCGCATGGCATTAGCACTGGCTGCTGCGTCGCGTGCGAAGCGAGTGTGAGGACGGGCGCGGTTTGTCAGATATTTGACGCATATTCGCTCCATGGCGTTCAGCGTTTAGACGCGTTCCGCCGAGATTCGAATTCGCTCACCACTATGCTCCAGGATGTGGTGCATTAACGCACCGCCGTTCCGGGTACGAGGAGCGAAAGCTCGCGCTGCATAACCCAAGCCTCCTAGATTTGGTACTCACCCGTGCACTTTTCGGTCTGGATCAGCATCGCACCGGTGTGCGGTCGTTTATCACAACTGCGTGGTGCACGTTATAAGAACCCAGGTTAGCGGTTGTACTGCAACTGCCTAAATGTATCATCTACAGTTGAGACACCAGAAGACAATTGAAGCTGACTAAATTCCAGCTTTCTAAAAATGCACAAAGCACAATTACAAGTACTTCTTCTATTGAGCGAACTAGTCGACGCGAAGTTCAAGCCACTCGTGCATGTAATAAACCATGGCTGCTCGGTCCACAGAGAGAGGTGCAACATCGAATATAATCATGCAACCACTGTTGAATACACTAATGCAGAAGACATGCATTGCATACTCCGGGTCATAGCCTCCAGCCCGTTAATAGTCCGCATCAGTATTGCGGAATGGGCACCCCATTCCATTCCAATTCCATTCCAATTCCATTCCGGGGAATTAGAGTTTTCGATAATTCAATTCCTTTCAACTCCTAGAATGGGGGCACTGGGCCCATTCCCACTCCTGGAATGGCTGAATGGTTCCATTCTATTCCTCTAATTTCTAAACGTAAAAATTGGCATTTGACAGCTAAATTGTGCTGCCGGCATAAGCAGCATAATGCTGAAATTATCAAACGCATAGATAATTGCAAAAAAAAAAAGCTAAATGCTTCAAAAAAGCAGGGACTCTACTAAGTGGAGCGCTGGTGGCACATAGTGTTTGTTTACATTGTACTGCAAACATCGAGAAAGCCCCTTCATATGTTGATGCTTGTTTAAGACATCGGTCTCGCGACCACGCGGCTCGCAACACGCAGCAAAACTTAAATCCACTCATTTTTGTTTTTTGCAAACTTTTTTGCATTTGACTTATAAGACATACGCGGCCTGCCTATTTGTATGATAAGACCATAAATATATCCCGTTCGTGCGTGGCGTAGGAATAAGATATGTTGCTGCGTTCTTCAAATACCTGCAGGCTGCACAGCAAAACGGCTAGTAAGCTGCTGGAAGCTACTCCACGCACAGCGGCAAGAACATGCATCCTCTGATCAAGGACAACCTGTGCGGCGCAGCACGACGGACCGTATAGAGCATGTCACGAAACCTATCTTAAAAAGCATAAGTTAACGCATGCTTTACGAATCTCAATATGTTTTTAGCACCAGGCGATCAATAGAATGTCTGCTGGGCTCAAATATACGTTTGTTCATTGTGGTTCGTTCATTATACGGACGTTATCCGTTTATTACCTGTCATATGTTGATCATCTTGCTCATTATTCGGACATGAGCCAATACAAAGCAATCCTTCTCGTTCAACAACACGAAACCAATCCATGTCAATGTATATCGTTTTGAATAGGGCTTCATCAAGCGCAGCTTTTCAATGAGCCGGTACAGAGCTGCACCCAGTGATGAAGGCGGAAGTTATTTTTGGCGGGTTCGCCTACCCTTTTCCATCCTTCGTGTACTCATTCCCGTGTTTCCTTTTCGGATGGCGAATAAAGTTTGATGATACGCCGACTGCACCGTGTATAGTTTTGTTGCACAACTTGCAGCGTGCAGCTCATTTATTCTCTTCGCGACATATATCGAAAAATGTCTTCCACGATGTCATGACTCAATCTGTATTTTCTTGACTTCTCGTCCGAATTGTGATGTTTCTCTTCGCGTTGATCGAGCGGCGGGTTCAAGCAGCAGAGGGTACCAACCGATTCACATTTCTGCCTCGGTGTCGGGTTTTCGCGTTGTGGCGACGGGTCGCGCAGTCGGCGTCGACAAAGCTAGCTTTACACCAAGATACAATTAACGGGCTAATATCACACCGTTCGAATTGACTTCCTTCTCTCCTCAACACCACCATCCAACTGACTTCTCAACTCCTCAAACAGGGTCCAAGAATGCAGACCGGACAGCCGAGACGCGCGGAAACCAAAACCTCAGAAGCAGCTAGCTCCCAGCTTTCCTTCTCAGTGGACCTCACAGCAATGGTCGCGCCTCTTCTGGCGCGGGACTGTCTTTCTGCAGGTCTAGTCAGTTCGGTCATGCGCCAAGAGCGATGACGATAGTCTACTTCACCTTACGATGAACCGCAACAGACAGCACGAGAGCCATCGAAAGCAATCCAGTGCCTTCTGAGTGTCGCGTTACACTGAAGCGCTGCAACGCGCCGTACGTGAGTCCCGCGGGCCGCTGATGGTAATGGATTGCCTGGGGTCACCCCAGGCAATCCAGGGTCGTAGCGTCTACAGCGGTCCATCGCAAGGTGAAACAAAGTATGCAGAAAAGTCAAAGGAAATGAGCGGGAATCCGCTAGCTTACTTGTAACCCTAACCCGCTTGAATGTAAAACATATAACGCAGAAAACAAGCATCGGAACAGAGACCAAGTAAAAGGCGGACTTACAAGTAAAAATGCAGTATAATGAAACAAGCGTCGGAGCAAAGCGCAAGAGGAGAGGAGAGAGGTGAATCTCGCTTTGTTTTAATGCCGAAGCAAACCCACGTTTGGCACTTCAAAGGAGTGCGCGCGAATGAACGTGGAAGGCAGCAGTGTTGGCCGCCTGCTAAACAACGCTCCTCGAACTATAAGAAAACAATAACTGATCATATTTCGGCGGCGCGCGAGTCAACGAGTTATCAGAGCTCTGCGAGTTAAGGCCGGTTCAGACACTTGCGTTTGAGTGCGTTTGACTGCGTTGCGGCGAGAACCGAAAGCGAGTCACTGGCACATCTGTGCTTCGTATGAAGCATGGAAACCAATTCAAGGAATCTTCTTGGCACGCGATATAAGAAGCAGGGATGTCCTGGTGTCTCGCTGCCGCAACGCAGTCAAACGCAGTCAAACGCAACTGTGTGAACCGGGCTTTATGAGTCGGCCTCCGCTCCCAGATCTCAGTTTGTGCGCGCGTGCATCCTCTATGCTTGGTGCTTGGTTTCTTGCTTCACTCTCGCGTAACGCCCAGCCTGTCGCCTGCACGTCCGTGAAAGGCGCCACCGCCCCCCCCCCTCTCACCCCTCTGATCTTTGCATTGACGCTTGTTTTTTGTATTGCATTTTTTTGCTAAGTCTGTTAGGGCTTCACGCGGGCTAGCAGTTTCCCGCTCATTTTATTTCTAGGCAACTGACTCGCTCACTTGCTCAATTTAGCTGACCGTAAACCCTAAAAAAATTTAAAAGGGAGAATCGGGTTAATTTCATTCCCATTCCATTCCGGGCAAAAGGCATCTAATTCCATTCCCATTCAATTCCCCTCATTGTTGCCGCCATTCCATTCCCATTCCATTCCGGGGTCGCAAAAAGGCGGAATGATTCCGGAATCATTCCAACTCCGGAGCGGCAACTCCGCAACACTGGTCCGCATAAGCAAATTTTACTGGAAAATATATTTTTGTAGAGCGTCCATACCTGGCGCATAGTGTGCAACAGGTGCAAAGTCTCCTCTTGATGCCTATTCCGAGACTAGAATATATGATACAACTAGAATTTTAACAAACGTCAATAGTTAGCATACCAAGAAGCTCGTGTAATCAAAAACCTTTATTAACATACTATGTCTTTCACAAAATCAGTCACACCTTGTTACTTTGATCAATGTAAATAATAAAAAAAACGATATGCTTGCGTACTCGGTTCCAGTAGATACTCCGCACTCCGAAATATTTCAACTTGTAAACTTGTATAAACCCCGTATTATAGTACGAGAAATACAATGAATCTCCCAGTGTCAGAAAAAGCACCAAAAAAACCCCCACTAAACTATCCAGTCTTTAAGCACTCTAAAACCAAGAACGCACGCTGAGGCGGGCAACATCGACGAATGTTTTTGAAAAACGTAGCAGACCACTAAAATGAAAGAAATGTGTTTTCTTTTCTAAGCTGAACAGATCATACCAAAGTGCCACCGAGTGAGAAGCCATCTTTAGTAAATCATTCATCATACCATAAACTAATTACGTCAGGAGAAACGAATTAATAAAACAGCCCTCCTAAAATAATTAGATTTCGTAAATTCAAGAATATTGTTGTTACGAGACAAAAAAGGTTAGCGAAATAAGGATTAAACTGCAGGTGAGCATGGTGCGTCTAGATCATGATTTTTAAGCTGTGAGAGTGAGAAGGTGCCGGAAGATAAAGAAAAAGGGACGTCTTTGACTTATTCAAGTTCCTTCCTCCTCTCGTGGTTTAAAAATCATGATTAAAGAGGTAGGTTTTATTAAAGCAATCCCTCCTAACTAAAAGTTTACTGTCTTAATCCACAAGTTCCAGTAAATGCAAAACTTTAATATAACAGAAAAATAATATTTTCTTGGTCATACTGATTATCCCGTGGAACACAGAAAGTGTCGTAAGTATGATATGCACCCTTCGTGATTTGCCTTGCTCGGTGGCGGAAAGTTTTGAATGGATTCGGACGCGCTGCACACACGACATAATCTTGTGATCTCTGGGTCTATCAGAAAAATGCAGACAAGTTTAAATTTCTTGAGGAACAAATTGTTCACAGGAATGTTTAATGAGAAGCTTCCTATTGTTTCCACTTTTTTGGTGGGTCGTTTAGGGCCTTGAATTATTTGTGCCCCTGAGCTTCGAGGAGCCTCTTGTTGTAACTGCAGCGATCACGAGGGAGATTCGTCGCACGATCTTCTCTATAAATTTACTTTTGTCTTAAGCGGTGACGTCATACGCAAACTGCACTACCTTTCGGTATGTTGTAATTTACCCCATGATGTGCGTCCACGTGTGAAACTACAATTCGTCAGGAACTAACTGCGCGCGCTGGCGGTCGTCATGCAGACATTACTCCGGTTCACTTAAAGTCCGACCGCACCTGAAGCTACGGTTCATAGTGGTTAATCAAGCAGTGCTAAAAGTGCATCGTCATGGTGCTCATCGCCGTTCAATGTTTCTGCGACCGACTAAACAAACAACTCACAATGAAAGCGCCGCTATCTTGGACTTTTTTATTGCTTAATTTGTTTAGCCTATGATAGTAAACTCAGAAATGTAAAGATTCAGCGCCTTGATAATCCACGTTTCGCACTGCTTGATTGGCTGCATTGAATTGTAGCGCAAGCTGCGATCTGAATTAAATAAAATATGACGAACTAAGTATGACTCCACCGACAGTGACCTGTGGAATAATTGGGATAAGATAAGTATGACGCGCAACCTCATGTCGCCTATGAACTAAGTATGCAAAGCTTAGCATGACTCGCCGCTAACGGTGGCCTGTGGCCTAAGTACGCTATACTAAGTATGACTCGCCGCGGATGATCGCCTACAGACTAAGTTTGCTGGACAAAGTATGACGCGTCGGCGAATGTCGTCTGCAGGCAAAGCATGATTGTCTAAGTTTACCACGCTGGCAACGGCGTACTAATCGTTACAAACGGTAGACTGCGGACTATGTATACTGGACTAACTATTCCTTGCCTGCTATGGTAAAATGTTGATAAAGAACGTGGTACTAAGAAGGAATCACCAACAATCGTTGCCGGCAGGCCTTATAGAAGGGGCAAAACATTACTTACCGCCGACGATCGCCGACCGATGAAGTATGCTGGACCACGTACGGGTCGCCTCTGACGGTCTTCTGCGGGCTAACTATGAACCGCCTCCGAAGGTCTCCTGCAGACTAAGTACCTAAGACTAGGAATGACTAAGTATAAGTCATCGTCGGGAGTCTGGACTGCGGATTTAGAATACTTGACTAAGTGTGTCTCGGCGCCGACGGTCGTCTGCGGGCTAAGCAGGCTGAGCTAACTATTGAAATTTTTTTCTTAAAGGCGCCGCCGTGTAGCAGCTCAAAGCTTAAAGACCAGTTGGTTTTGACAGTACTTTTATATGGGTACGCAACGGTGTGGGTTTGGGTGGAACTTGGCTAGACTTGGCTATGGTGGGCTACAATATTTTGCCGTAACTTGACCGGTTTAATCGAGTTGGCTGATGACGGGCCCACGACCTACTGTAACCCTCACCAAGGAGGGGAAAGCAAATATTACTACGGCGGTGATGGTTCGGCTCACTTGCTGCCCTCGACCCTTGCCGACCGCCGCGTGTTGCCCTTTTCTGCACTTTCGGGGGATTTGGTTAATTGGCTGGCGCCGGGCTCTGCGGGCTCCTTTCTCCCTGTCGGTTACTCCTGGGTTGTTTTTTCTGCAAGGCCTAGTTTTTTATTAATTCAGTTCCCAATTGATGTTTTATAAAATTTTCATTCGATTCAAGGATCCAATTAATTCATATTGAATTAGCTTTAATATCGGTTTGCCTACCCAGGCGTTAGCTATCGAGGATCATATATTGTTTTTATTCTTTTAACTTTCACATTCTAACTAATTACTCCGTACTTGCTCACAAAATGGCTCTCTACGAGAGACACTTTCGCAGATGAAGTGCCTCGCTTTATCGTAGTGGGGCGCTTGACAAAGGCTTTTCTGCGACACAAAAGTGTTTCACAGCCTGTCCAGCGCACAGTCCACATGACAAGCGGCTAAGAAGATAGTATCTTATTCTTGGGAACACATATGACCTACCGTAGTGTGACACCAGCAGGTTGCAGTAGCACGTAGCAGTACTGTAGCAGGACGCATCGCTTTTAAGTTTTCTTGAATCGAAATAGCGCGGTTCTCAGGCACGCAAGCGCAAAGAGTTTTTTTTTTTCAGTTCCTATCACTCTCTTGCCATCATCGAAATAAAGTGCGCTCTCGGATCACCGATAAATAGCCACTGTGTTGCCAGCCGGCACCGAATCCGTCACGCACCCACTGATCGACGAGGCAGACGAGGTTGACAAACCTGACGAAATGCCGCTATGCCTGCGAGGAGAGCAGGTCAGGACCAGATAACGCCGCGCTGCGACTTGTGCGGCTTAGATTGATATGTGAATGCCCTTTAAAACGAAACGACCTTTGTGTTTTGCCACGAAGTCCTAGCGTGACTAAACGCAGCAGCATCGGGCTGTAGTACAAGCTCAGCGCAGGCGCACTTTTTTATGAACAGGTCAAGATTACAGAAGATCGAGGACAGGCCATCGCAGTGCCACCTCGAAAGAACGACGACGAGGACTGTGGGGTGTTTTGATTGAACCTCCACAAATAACGTTTAAATGAACAGTTTAATGTAGTACATGCAGTTATGCTCTCGGTATTTAATAGCTGCATCTTGAGTTGTGGCACGTAAACGTTTTCATACCCTCCACATCCCATGGAGCAATAAAATACCTCGCAGTGATTACCTAATCGGAGCACGTGTACGGCTTTGAATTGGTCCTCTTGCCGTGGACGAAGCTGTCGTGAGCATCAATGTGACAATTATTCTGGCACGGCCCTCGCGATTCACGCTCAAAAACGAGAAAAAGTATGCTTGGGGAAGGTGTGAAGCTCAATAACATTGCAGGCACACTCGCGCTGCAGCTTCTTGTGATCATTGCACATCTCCCGCGATTGTTCTTCAGGTCATTAAAATATGTGTGCGCACGCACACGTGCGCACAAAACAGTATTGTTTTTTTTTAATTTTAACATTGTAATAAGAAGCAGCCTGAACTCACTCACCCATGACGTCCGTTTTTAAGCCTTTTTGCCGATACCTTCGGCGGTTCCATGCCCTGTGTCGGGGAAATATAAAAATGAACCTGGTCGACGATGAGTCAGTTGCGAGCTGGTATGTTGTTATGCGAAAAAGGTTCGTAACTGTGTCCGATTCTAGCCTGCGCAGTAACTATGTCGAACCAAGCATGGGGAATTGAAGTTTCACTCGAGCGCAAGCAACTGGACTTACTTGCTGTCTACGGTCGCTCGCGGTTGCACGCGATCTTCCACGGCAAGTAAGTCTGCTTGGTTGTAATCTCGTTCATCTCATAGTTATGGTGTCAAGCAAGAATATCGGGAGGCAGATCGCATAGTCAGGGGTTTAATTGCCCTGATCATCTTAGTGAAGCTTTGTGATTTCGATTGATCGTTTTATAGCTTTGAATATACGCATTATTATGACAAATTTTGCGCTTTATATAATTTTGATGATTTTGCATTGCATGCTTCAAGCTCTGCATAATATATGTTGCCATGGTCTGCCTTTAATACGCTTTTGTCACACTTGAGCGTCGCGTTTTTCCCAAACAATCCAACCTAAACCCGTTATCTGATAATATATTATACCTCGGTAATTTCTCTGAATCAGCGGGTGCTTGAAAAAGTAGGACCTACTCTGCCCATATATGTTCTGAGCGTCTGTAGTGCATACCGTCATTTGCCGAATACCAAGGGGATAAAAAATAAACATTCGCTTTCCGGAAAAGAACGAAAAAAAAAAACAACGACCGAAGCTATTCTAAAAAAAAAATAAACAGACAAAAAAAGAGTGATCGATTATTGTACATCCGAAAGAAGGAACACAAAGGATGGTATCCGCATTACACCCGAGCGCGGGCGAGCGTGTGTGTGCTGTCTCGTCCGGAATGCCTTCCGTGCATGCGCAAACGCCGAGCACTCAAGGGAATGATATCGATTTTGACGGATCTGTAACACACGGGAAGAAGAGTTCTCTCCACGCGCTGAAGAATTGTCATTTTCTTTGAAAGCCCCGAGGGCTTTCCAGGAACCTTTAGGATTACCAGTGACGGGAGGCCAATTGGCCGCGACGATCGCTCGCGCATGCTCTCAACTGTTTCGCCTTTTCACGACTCTGCAAGACTAGAACAAATCAGCGCAAACGGAATAATGTGGGTAAATGTAGCAGCAATATTCCAGTCAAAATGGAATGTTTAATTAAACAAACAGCGAGACGTGACTAACTTTGACTTCGCAAATACTTTTGACTTTGGCTAGTACCCTGATTGAAGTTGTAGAAGAAAGAGAGGATTGTTTCTGGTAACTGCTTTATTTATGCTTATGAAGTCCTATAGACTGTTTACCTATGAAGTCCTATAGACTGTTTCCACATCAGATTGAACAATAACAGTCCAGGTAAAATATTCAATATTTTTGTAGAATATATATGTGAAAGTCATGCTCTTGGGAGGACTCAGCTATATGCTAACACCTTCGCTAATTATATCTCAGCGATACAAAATTTAAAAGACCAAGACGTGGACAATGCCGAGATATTACTATGGTAATTTTCACAGCCACGAATGTCACATCAAAGGAGGCACGTAAATAAAAAGAGAAACATAATTTATTTTAAAGATAATTTTCCACACGCACACCACATTCTAAAATTTGTTTGTAGAGGTGTGAACGATTCTTCAACCTCTCTTAGGATCCTGGAGCCTCGCCGTGGCCGAACGGCGCTACGAACTGTTGCGGAAGAAAAATATAATCACGACCAACGAACACACACCACCCAAAGCGTCGTCCCCGCCGTGACCGTGAAACACCGCCAGCAGGCCTTCCTACATCCTCTGGAAAGGCGGATGAGGAGGCCAATGCCTGGCTTAAAAATTTGGAAATGACCTTTACCTATGAAGTCCTATAGACTGTTTCCACATCAGATTGAACAATAACAGACCAGGTAAAATATTCGATATTTTTGTAGAATATATATGTGAAAGTCATGTTCTTGGGAGGAACACTCAGCTATATGCGAACACCTTCGCTAATTATATCTCAGCGATACAAAATTTAAAAGACCAAGGCGTGGACAATGCCGAGATATTACTATGGTAATTTTCACAGCCACGAATGTCACATCAAAGGAGGCACGTAAATATAAAGAGAAACATAATTTATTTTAAAGATAATTTTCCACACGCACACCACATTCTAAAATCTGCAAAAATATATTTCTACGCAAAACAATTACGAAACACACAAAGAAAAAAATTGTTTATTTATAAAAACAAATTCACTCACTTTTTACCAACAAGCTAATTTTTGCAAATCACCACGCAATATATTAAAATGTGTGTCTTGAAATGCAGCTGACGAATACATAAAATTATTTGCTTAGCCGTCGTTGTAGTTTTGCTATTAATGCAAAAACTTGTCATTTCTCTAAAAGAAGCAAAATTGCACGTCACTATTTAAAAACAAAAGCTTTTTTTAAACTCTCTCTCTAGTTTTTGCAGTAACTTGAACTAATTTGTGATTACAAAATGTTGAGTAGCATACGATCTCCAATTGAGAAAAGCGACAACAAACCTTCACTGAAATTGAGCTAGCTTGCCTTCGTTATAAGGGCTTTCCCGCACGACGTCGACTCCAAAGAGATATTCTCCATAACCCTCAGTCTGTACAGCGGTGCTGCTCTATTGCAGAGGACAAAAAGTCGTCATAACTTAAAGCCATAGGACCTTGAAAAATGAAAAACGAAAAACACAACTCAAAATCTGATTCGGATTCACTCCTGAATAATTTCATCAGAATCCACCAAAAAAGAGTCCATTTAGTGAAGTTGTAGGGGGAAGCAATCTCATATTGAATGTATTTGAAGCAGTGCTTGCACAGAAGGTCAGAAGATTTTACAGTTAGTGCAGCCGCTAATTTTTCAAGCTTCACTTTTGTTTAGCGTCTCAACGGGCACAAGGTGCTTGTCGCCGGCCGTGCACTTTTTCAATGTTTCTCTGTAGATAGTACATTCGAAAAAATCGCACAGAGCTAAAACGTTTGAGTATGAGTATATTCCCTGCTGGGTTCCAGATTAAACTTTATATTCTCACCCACTTCATAAAATAACCGTTTCCTTTGACATGTACACTCCCAATGCTTATGTGAGAGTTTCTGAATGCCCCTCTTTAGTCCCCAAATGTCTGGTAAGCATGGTGATACCAAAACAGCAACACAACGTCCTTGTGGTTACCAACGTGTACCTGCATTCCTTTTACGTTGCCTTACGCGTCGGTACATTGGAATGGTAAGCCGATGTTATTTGTTTTTCATCTCACAACGTTGAACTCCACGATAGCATCCCTCCCCCCCCTCCCCCTACCGCCCCCTCCTTTGGATACTAATCGCATCGTGGTTTTTACGTGGTGACTGACCCTCCTTGTGTGCGCGCTTGAGTTTCAAGGCAATCTGCCATACATACAGGTTGCCACTGCCGGCAGCAATGGAGACCGCCGACACTCCTTAAAAATAAGAGGGGGGGGGAGGGGGGGGCTTTAGGAGGCGACACGAGGAAACAGAAAGGAGAAACAAAACTTGGGATAGTATGACATTCTGAGAAGTAAACGCAACCAAACGAGCTGGTTGGTAAACATCAAAAACTAACCCCATGAGATTAGGGAGAGAAAACTTTATTGTGGAAATGGAGTTTTCTATATCACAGCCCTAGTCCGGGCCTATGCAGAGACTAGGAAGTTGGCCGGTTCTCAAAGTCTAGACGGAGATTACTTTTACGGATGCTCGTTGTCGGAAGCCTGTCTAGTGTTCTGGGGTCTTAGCTTGTCAAGCCACGTTTGGTCAAATCTTCGCGATGTCACGTTTTGTTTTCATGACCTTTTCTTGTTTCGCTGTAGTCGAATAAACTCAGCTGTTCTTTGGTTTTTTTGTTTGTGCTGTATTGTCAGTTTTTTTTTAATTATTCATAATCCCATGGTTTTAAGCTATGACAACTTTCTAGGCTCTGCAATAAAGCAGCACCGTTTTAGAGACTTTGCCGGTGCTGGAGAATATCTCTTTCGAGTCGACGTCCTGCGGCAAAGCCCCTATACCGAAGACAAGCTAGCTCCATTTCAGTGGTTTGTTTTCGCTTTTCTCAATCGGAGGTCATATGCTACTTAATCATTTACCATCACAAGTTTTTCAAAGTTGCTGCAAGGAGTTAAGGAGAGTATAGAGGGAATAAAATATGGACTTCTTTTTTTAATATAGGCGTACACTCTTGCTACTTTTAGAGATATGACACTTTTCTGCATTAATATCAAATCTACTAGGACGGCTCAGAAACTCTTTCTTTAATATTTGGAAGCTACATTTCAAGTCGCACAATTTGATACATTTGGCGACGTTTTGCATTAAGAAGCCTTTTGGGAGACAAATGATTTATATTGCCGCCCGCAGGGCCGAGAAAGCAACGCTCTGTCAGCGACTTGCACCAGACGTAACTTCCCACCCGCTTTGTTGTTCTCGAAATTGTTGTTCTCGAGCCTTTTTTGCCAAACTTTTGAGATAGTGACGCACGGTAGATAAGCAGCTACCCGCGACCTTGTCGAGTCAGTCTCGCTCGCGCTCTGTTTCGCCGCCGAATCGCCGCCTGCTGTTCTGCTGCCTCGACGCTCTTTCGTTACTTATTTTTGGTTGGCACAAGTTCGCCCATTAAACCTTTATTTTCAGTTTACTTTTCGCCTTCTTGTCGCCTTAATTCGTGACAATATGTCTCTAAAGCACCATTTTTTCGCGTGCTTTGTCCTTTTTTCTGTATATCAATATATTATTGTAATTTTCATTTTTTGGTGTGAATGTCTTAAGTTGTCTATAAAATTATGGATTCTTTTTTTAGCTACGTGTCTGTTTTTGTGTGGCAATAGCGGCTCTACAGTTTAAGATATTGAAATCTCGGCATTGTCCACACCTCCAGATTCTCAGTTTTATATCTCTGGAAAATATTTAGCTACGGCTTTCTTATGTAGCTGAATGTTCCTCCCAAAAAATGCGACTTTCACATAGATTTCTTACAGAAATATCAAAATATGACCCGGTAAGTAATTGTGCAATCTGTCGTGAAAAACCCTATAATTCATGACATTCAGTATTTAAAAGGGGATAATTTTAATTTTAAATTTCTATAAACGGCCTTTTATAATATAGGTCACGTGGAATGTATATTTAAAGTAAGGGTCACGTGGAATGCAAATTTAAAGTAAAGATCTGGAAACGTAGCGTCACGTGACGTCAATTTTCTCACTAAATTCAGCGGGAAAACTACATTGTAGGTATAGTTCACGTAACGTCAGGTTACGTGAAATCAATTTCCCCGACAAACGTACAGGGAAAACTGAATTGGTGCATACGTAACTAGACATAAGTTCACGTGACACCAATCTCCCTCAAAATATAGCGCATAAATCGGATCGGTGTCTAGGTAACATAAAGTATGGTCACGTGAGATCAATTTTTCTGCCAAATTTAGCGGAGAAACTATGTTTGCTTTATGAACATGTGACGTCTGTTTCCTGCTGATTTTAGCAGGGAAACTTAATTGTGTCTTTAGGACCCGCGATGGAAGGTCCCGTGAAATCAAATTTTCTCCTAAAATTAGTGGTAAACTGAATTCGTGTATAGGTGACGTGACATCAATGTCCTCACTAAATTTATCCTAAAATGCACGAACGGACGAACAGACGAAAATTGGGATTGAGAGGTGGCGTTAAAATGCATTTCCTGCTTTATAACTACGAACGAGTCAGTCTCCGTAACACCTGAGACGACTCCTACAAACTGGCAGGGTAGCGTTTTTCTCTTAAGGCTACAGCGCTTCGTTTGTTTAATAATTACGAAGACACCATTAACTATTGTGATAGATCCACAGCCCCATTCGCCGTGGCGTCCATCAAACCTGAACTCTAGAAAGAGCTGGCCAGGGACGAGTTGCTCGCTTGCTACCAAAGTCAAGAGTAGTCTCGATGATTTTCAGCACACTGGGGAACTGAAAATCAGCCGAACCACGATTCAGGACGAGATACGTGCTGCACTGTCGCCCTTGACGGCAACACGATCGTAAGTACGCGCGGCACCGACACCCGCAGTCGCCTCCCTTTACGCCTACCTGACGTTCCTCAATCCGCATAGACCACCCCAAACGAAATCAACCGCGTCGCAGAACAGACATCTGGATGACCGATGATCAACAACTTATCTATTACTATTGCCATACACCTGGGCACATTCTGCGATACTGACGCCACCGACTGCTTGATGATCGCTACCATCGTCTTTAATTCAGCCATGCTGGACGTACTGGCAAGATCAAGGACAACCCCGCACTTTCGAAAAGCCGAAACATCGACGGCGCTACCCTTAGTCCCTTCCCATCACGCTGCCCCCTACCAATGAAGATGATGACCGCCGCAACAACCGCCCCTCTCAGAGTCCCCTTGTGACAGCCTAGAACCGCCGCACCCGATACGTGTCGCCATATCCGGCTCGCTATCGAACTGTATCATCCATCAATAGCGACTTCCCGTCGAATTCACCGCCGTCAAAATAAAAAGAGCAGCCTGCACCGATAAGTGATGTCAGGCTGCAAATAACTCGCGATGCCGTAAATCCTCCTTTACTGGTACCGTCGAGGATTACAGTCGAAATCGAAGGACAAACATTTAACGCTTTATTCCACAGAGACGTTGATAAGCGTGTAAATTGCCAAGAACTTGTGTTCTTGGCTATTTACATCGTGTGCTCACGCCTCCAACCGTCGGAAGCTTGCTGGTTGTGGAAAACGGTGATCTTGTGCAACCGCTTTGTTACTCTTGCCTTCATTTGAGTATTGGTAACATTCCTCACACAGCAATGTTTACAGTGCACAGTAGCTGCATCACCGACGACATTGTAGGCTGGCACTTTTTCTCGGCCATTGGGGCATGTGTTGATTACGTATACTCCTGAACTTCACTTAACCAATGCGTATTATATCCCCCCTTCCCTCCATTCGTCACTACCTCCAACTCGAACACGAGTTGCGCTGCCTATGCTTCGCAGTCCCAAATTAGGTTATAGAGCTTGGGTAAGCTCTCCAGGCTATTGCACCGATGTCAGCTGAGATGAGCGGTAATCTAAAATAGATCAACTTTGCGCTTGTTGGTCGTATCAAGCAATTCATGTAGGTAGGACGTGATGGCCCCTTTGGTAACGTTCCTTCGTAAGAGAACCAACTGTGTTCATTGAAAGATTTTGTCGAGGTTTCGGATCTCCTCCGGCTTCCGATTTCACGAATAAAATAGCAACCGCGTAGCTAGGAACTTTCAGATAAACGGTACGGTAGCGATCAGAAAAATGTACACCGCGTGATACTGTTAGCACGACCACGAGTTCGGCGCCTTTTTCGCGTTTTACATAAACAAATACTGGACACGAAACCGCCCCACTTACGTTATTACCCAAACTAGACACGTTGCACTACTTTTGCAGATTTGGATGAGAGTACCCTTGTACTGAGTATGAAACGAATAAAGCCGGCAATGGCTTCTTCACCCTAACAGTGTCAAGGAGTTTGAGTCCAAATTTGAAATCGTCAAGAGTGAGATATGGCCTCGTGAGCTTCGAGTTTACGGCGCGAGTTAAGAATAATTTTGAAACTACGTGATCCTTGTTTTTATATTTGGAAAGCAAGGGGTGACATCTGAGGTTCCTTTGCCTAACTGAATTAGTACGAGAGCAGCAATAAACAGTAATATCGAAAGACATACTTGCATAAATATCTTCAGCATGCCACCTCTTCCCGAAGTAGCCTCTTTGAAAAAAACCACCCAACGCCCAATCAAATCTAAACGCTCAAGCCCGTTGTTTTTCGCTCCCCGTTCTTGTTTTGGGCGGTCCACTCTTCGGGGTGCAGACCGGTCATGGCCATGTAAATATTTATATTGGAAAAGGAGAACGTGGTAACGATACGTGTTAGTGACAAGTTCATTTGATGTTTGTCTTATCTAAAAAATGCCCCTTTTGCAAAGGAAACACCTATACACTGATTTACAACGTGAGAGGCGCAGCGTGCATGGCAAGTCTCGAGCACCTTATAATCGTTTCGCAACCAACAATATTGCGGCGTTGCTTGATACAAAAGCAAAAGAACAGGTCGTGATGCAATCATCGTCGACTTAATAATTCACGTTTTACCTTTCGTAAGCTGCCAGTTATTCCAGTACCGCCGTCGATAGCTGCTTTCCAGAGGACTCATCCGGTGGACCGTCCTGCCGAACCAAAACTTGACACCAACTCAACGTAGAAGACGCATGTCAAGGGCACTTATGTGCACCATTATCCTTGTGTTGCTGGCTCTAGTAATTTGTTTACGAGCCTCATCAAACTGGTGATTCGGAAGAAGTTACGTCGGTGGTCCTCGTCAAGCTTAGAGCAGCGCGCAAATTACGCTTCTTCGCTTTGCTTGGAGCTGGAAAGCGAGAAAGAGGAGACGGATGATGGGGATACTTGTCTTCGGTTAGAGTAAACGGCAGCGCTGGTTGCAGGGCAGACGGCTCCACTGGGATTTGCTGAATTAGGGACCTCGTCGCTCCGCTCACTGACAGGTTCACGGAAAACATTGGAAGGGGAGAGGGTGGGTGCAAGGCCATTAAAGGATGGCGCTGCGTCGAGACGCCCTGCATCAATTTAAGCACCGTGTTCGTTAAACACGCGACATGTTTGCTGAATTCGCACACAATTCGATCATTTCATTTCTTACCCTTGCAGTTTCTCCTAATATTTATTTTTTGAATTTCTTCCCGAGAAGCTGCACGTTATGCAGTTAAGCTTTAAAGGTAGTGTGTGCTCAAGAATAAAACAAAAACGTTAATTTGAGGACGCCTCTAAAGAGACCCTGCAATTCAGGAATAGTATCCAGACAGTAAACAGAGCTGCACTTGCGTGGCCAAAAAATGTAAGTGTGCGATACGCCAATCATCCGGCAATCTTAACTAGACTCTTACAATGTTTTTGTTGAACCACACGAATCTGATTTTCTGTATTTGTGTGCGGGATATGTTTTGTTTTTGCCAGCTTACGTGCAACTCGCAGTACAAAGAGCGGTATGCTCCGCTATTCCCGATTTTCATATATAAACTCCTGACTGTCGTTAGCACGACTGTTGTTAAACCTTTTTTGAAATCATCGTTCTTCTCATGGCTGTTTTTTATTTTTTTATTATGAAGGTTTTTTTTCACCGTGGTCACTGAGAGGTTAAGAATTAGAGGGTATGGCTTATTATGTCGTGGTTTATTGTTTCGTTGTTTGTTCTTGGGCGTTCTTGTCAACTAATGTCCTAATCTCATTGGCCGCGTACTGATAAGATGGCCCGGCTTCGCCACGTCCAGCGTTTCAAAATGTATCAGTTATTATGAGAATACTAGCCGGTGCTTCATTTTTTCATGACTGAGACATTAGTTCCATGATTTTGTAATCTGAATCTCATGATTACAAATCTTTTTGTAATCTCATGATAACAGAAAGAACCGGGGAGATAGGTACGCCTAAAGCACCATAATTTTCATTAAATTCAAACTAATGCTCTTGATGATAATAATAGTATTAATGATATCTGGCGTTTTAAATCCTCTATGGCTTTACCTAAACCATTAGCGTGAAAGGCACAAGTAGAATTATGACAAGCATTGCTTTGAAAGGACGTTTTATTATAAATTATTGAGGGAAAAACAAAAATAATCAAAATTAGAACTGAGGAAAAACGGCAAAACCGTTTGAAAGAAAGAATGATGGTAACGTACCTGCAATTTTTTATGGCGATCAAGGTAATGTAAAAATAAACAAGGTGCAACAAAGAAGAAGCGAAAACAAACACGAAAGTGCACTTTCGTGTTTGATTGCCTGATGTAAAATAGATAAATTGTAACAATATAAGCTGAGGGCAAAGTTGGTTGAATGTTGCAAATCAGTAAGAGTGGAGAAAACTGTAGATTGGTTGTTCGGCTGGACTCTGATCGCTGTGTAAAAAACTCCAGCTACGTGTGCATAATTTTTTCCTTCGTAATTTTCATAGTTCATCCCCTTTTAGTTTTAATGTTTAGCCGCGTAATTTTTATACATTTTTTTTTCAATAAGACGCAAAAAATAATGCGTGTCGTCTGCAGTCTTTTACTTATACTTTGTATTTCGCACTAACTGATTTTTTTTTATTTGGAACCAAAGAAGCCAGCGCCGTTTTTGTATAGCTTGCAGGGCGCACCAATTTTTAAAATTAAATGTCAGAAACGACGCCAAATTTTTTTGTTAAGCTTAACTTTAAATTAAAAAAGAAGAAAATCACAGTACCGTTTTACTTAAGTTAACAATTATTGTAAAGTACATCGTTAAAAAACAAATCTCTTATTAATTACAAAAAACCTCAGAGCACCGGGGCTTAATAAATTTACCTTCACCAGTTGCTAGATACAGCTGCGCGAAAGTAAAGCGGATGTTCATATCATTTTATATAATAAAACGCCAGTGTATTAAGCGGAGTATAAAAGCACTTCAGAGAGGATAGTTAGTTTTTGGCCGAAAGTACATTATGATACTTTTATATCTAGAAAAAGCGTGCAGTAACGTGGTCAGTCTTGCCTCGTTTGCCCAACGTAGAATGTATGCATACCATACGTGTATCAATGAACGTGTCAGCTAGATTTTATTTATGGCACAACGAAAAACAAATGAAGTCCGACCATATAAATATGAAATATCATTTTAGGCACAAAGTTTTGCTTAGTTTCTCATACTGAAAACCAGCTAGGTTCATCAATTGCTCTGGCATTCTATGAGCATACAGCTTTCCCAGCCTTTCTCAATTCCCTATGTAATTTTTTTTAATTCTATATGTAATGTACTCACTGACAGAGTGGCGCTTATCAGCTCGTGGCCACTCGAGGAGCGTGGGCACTCAGCGCTCGAGGCTCGGGGTGCGCGGGCAGAGGGACACCAGGCTCCGAACTGATTAAACCAATTTGACCAGTGGTCTCCTGTGC